>NQII01004093.1:0-32351 GCA_002778355.1 Clitarchus hookeri | reverse complement strand
CGGACAAATCCCTGGGGCCGTCGGATCGACGCAGCAACGGCGAACACAACCCGACAGACTAATCCCGGATTTATACATACGCCCGTTTTCCAGTCCAGCCAGACAGCCATCCAGGACAGTTACCCCTTCAAGACTGTCCGACCTTTCCTCCGACGAGCGTAGGGAATGGAGTTCTCTCACCCACTACAAATACTTTATTTACTGCAACACATGTCTTATTACAGAAAAAAAAATGAAATATGAATCAATGCAAATCATATTTGTCACACACAAAACTTTTGCTTGATATATATATTTATGGCAATGATAACATTGCACTGTGGTTCCAATAGTTCAACAGTATCCTTTGTGATAAATTAAGTTACTGTTTTTTGAAGGCTAAACTTTATGTTTAACTGAGAAATTTGTTATTTGTAGAGCCTATGATTTTTTTTGCGAAAAAATTTAAGTAGATGGTTGATTTAAAAACTCCAAGTACAAACAGAAATGATTTTTTTTACAATTGGTTGCTCTTTACATGAGAAGCCGTTTCTGCTTTTAATCAAGCCAGTTATAATTCAACAACTTTGGCAAAGAACAAAAGTGATTCGCATACTAAGAGTTAACATGTTCAAAAACATAATGTACTCAATCGAGAAAGGTAAATTACCATATAGTGTTTTGAAACATAACTTTGACGCGTGGCGAGTACAGGGGATAGGAATTGCGCTGTATTCACACCCTGAGAAATAACCCCTGGGAAGTCCCGCCATATAAGAATACGCGGGGATGAACCGCAGTGAGAGAAAAACAGGGAAAGTCCCAAAAATTAGCTGATATAAGCCCTCGGAAACAGGGTAACCCCCCCCACCCCTCGCCGAGATTAGTGCCGACACAGCTTACAGGAACCCCCGAGACGCTTGCCGCATCCCTTCCACCACCCCTAGTTGGAGCGCACGAGCCGCTGAGCAGACACTAAATCCTATACAAAAAAACGCGCGAGATACACCAGGGAAGTCCCTGTTTCTCTCGACACAATCTGCTGACAGCCAATTTGAATATATTGGGAGACGGGTTAAATTCGGGAGCAGCCAAGGTTCGTGGTCATTCAGTCGCGAGCGATCATTGAGTTATCGTCAGTCGTGGGCAGTAAGTCGAGAGAAGTTGTTCAGCCGCGATGCAAGACAGAGAAGGCAGTTAGGCAAGAGGCATTGGTATCAACAGGCCGGAGTTCGGGCCTAGCCCAGGCATTAAGTTGTAATCAGTTGTTTGCAGTCAGTTGTTCAACTCAGGAGGGAGTTGTTCGGCGGTACAGCTGCGAGACGAGATAGATGCAACCGAAATAGGAGAAGCCAAAACGGGAGTAAACAGTCGTGTGACGATAACAGTGCCAAGAATATGAGTAAATTCCCGGAAACGAGTGGTAGCCCCATTCCGAGTGGCGCCCGAAACTTCATGTGTAAATTCCCGAGACAAACCCAGTAAAAGTACCGAGAACTTATGAGTTAATTTCCGAAAATGTAGTGGCAGTTTCCGCGGTTAGAAATGCAGACAGAAACGCGATAGCCGGAAGAAGGCCGAGGAGGACGCACTCTTCAACCATGAACGCGAGCCGGGATAGCAAGGAAAGTACAAGTTCCGGGAAAATAAATCCTGGACTTCAGAGTGAGACTGTCAAAGCCGCAGGAAAAAGCCAACTTAGTACAGCACGTCAACGAGAGCCAGACCGAGGGCTTGAACGAGGGCCACCCAACTCACCATGCCTCAGCTACCAACGAAAACAACACACCAAAAGCCGTAGNGCAGTTTCCGCGGTTAGAAATGCAGACAGAAACGCGATAGCCGGAAGAAGGCCGAGGAGGACGCACTCTTCAACCAGGAACGCGAGCCGGGATAGCAAGGAAAGTACAAGTTCCGGGAAAATAAATCCTGGACTTCAGAGTGAGACTGTCAAAGCCGCAGGAAAAAGCCAACTTAGTACAGCACGTCAACGAGAGCCAGTCCGAGGGCTTGAACGAGGGCCACCCAACTCACCATGCCTCAGCTACCAACGAAAACAACACACCAAAAGCCGTAGTCACAGATAAGTAGAGAAACGTCTCCCTTCAACAACCTTTCCCGACGCATAGTAGTCAAGCCCACCAGCCCTTCAGGCAAACGACTTGGGGGGTGGGAGGGGGCTCAGTCTCGCCAGTGTGTGTAATAACTATGTGACCTTCAGATCAATAAAATCCTGGTGTGTTAAATAACGGAGAATACGAGTATTTGTTTACCCATAAAGCAACAACCTCAGGTGTCATTAGTATGCACCTAAATAATTTTAACTATATAAACTACTGGCCACCTACCTGTATAACTCAGGTGGACTAGTAGCGACAAGTTCTCTCAAGATCTTTTCGCGAAATTTCACTACCTCTTGTTATTTGGTAACTTCGCATTTAGAAAGTTTTGTTATAGCTGCTAAAAACTATAATGAACAAAAAATAATTTAGCATATAATTAAATCTTTTTTTTTGTATGCAGCAGCATGTCTTTACTGTAAACAAAACCATCTCAAGGAATGTTTTTCTTTGTTACTAGGAAAATAAATATTGCCATAATACAAAAATATATAAATAAAAACAATTAATGACAATAAACCTAAGTTTCTTTCGACTTACAGTATATTTAAAACAAGATTTTGTTATTGTAAACAAAACACCGTCAAAGAAATGCTTTATTTTGGTTTACAGAAAGATTTGAACGTATTTGTTTTTACAGTGCAGCTTAGTCAGGACCACGGTGTAATATTTCTTACATATGTTTTGTTCTTCAGGAATCCTTTCAACCATGATCACGACCTTAATATCTAAAGATATGAAGAAAATTGTGAAACAGTTTTTCAGTGCTCGAGCAGTCAGATTTGCCGCCGTGTGACTTATATCTATGTCGCATGAGATTATAGGTGCGTTGTGATAATTACAGGGTATTCATGGTAAACTGAGCACTTTCTAATGCCCTCGTTAGGGCACTTTTCTTCTCATTCAGTATATTTCCTCTGTATGTACAATTAATATTGCCATAGTCCTGATAACTTTATTCATTCACCATCCCAGCGAAAGCATGTAACTGTTACAAATGAAAATGTGTTATTAATATGCAGTCATACTCAAATGTGTATAAAATAAAAAAAAAACACTAACTTTACTAATTCAACCCCTTAAAACTCTCATTCAAAGATAAATTTGAAATTTTTGGCGTTGCAACAAACAAATTTTTTGTTCGGATCTGTAATGATATCGATACGACGTTTTGTCAGTCAGCGGAGAACCACGTGGAGGTCGCCGCCCGGCTCCCCAGCCCCTCATTTCATTTTTTTTTCCTTTTACTGTTTTTTTTCGGTTTATTGTAAAAAAAAGTTATGCAAACAACATGAAACATGTAGAAACGCATAAAACATAAGAAAATATAAAGTATAAATAAAATAAAATATAGCACATAACGCATAACACACAACATAACAAAACAAAATACAATATAATAAAATAAAATTAGATAGAATATAATCAAATGAAGTGAAATGAAACAAAACCAAATCAAACAACAAACTGGCCATAAACTTAAGGTTAATATTATTATTAAGTAACAAAACATAGTATAAAACACAAAATAAAATATAACCCAATCAAATAAAAATATAGTAAAATGACAAACAAAACAACACAAACAAAACAAAATAACTACAACTACTCCTCCACCCAGATCCCAGAATGACACCAACCCTACAAATCCTACAAATAACAGTTATTTTAGAAATATACTAACACACTCTAGTACAAACACACACACCAAACATCAAGGCACCACGAACAGACAATTTAATGTATATGAGTACGAGTTTTAAATCCAAACGGAGCACAAACTAATCCAGATATTCATTTAAAGTTTTAACAATTTTGAGATGTTTTTCAAATACGTGGTATTTTCTACTCAATCGTTAAAAATATATATATATTGCCAGTAAAGACAGAACGAGTGTATATGCACAGAAGGCCGTTAATTTTTTGCATGATTTTGCGGGCAGCCATGACTACAGTACTGCGCATGCATTATCACACCCCAGTAAAAAGTTGTATGCACAGGGTTGGATTGTCCTGGAGGAAAACTAACCTAGGGGAGTAGGTGATACGAACAGTGCGTCCGCTCACAACGATCTCTCTGGAAGGGTTATCTAAGCAATACCATTCCTCACACTCTTTCTTTTACCTGATCTGTAGATTTGGAACCTTCCAATTAAACAAGGGGCCGCAGTGGCTGAACGGTCAGCCTGCTCGCTTCCCACCAAGGCGAACCGGGCTCAATCCCCGCCGGGTCACTCCTGGTTTTTCTCATGTGGAAATCGTGCCGTCGGGCTTTCTGGGGGATCTCCAGTTTCCCCCACCCTTTCATTCCGACGCTACTCCAAACTCACCTCAATCACCCTCATAGGCTCTCAAGATCTCTTTTCTGGAAGTATTTCCACACCAAACTTTTTGGAGGTGACATCATTTTAATAAAAAAAACTTAAGTTAAAACAAATAGACAATTAAAAAGCAAACTAAGTAAGATGTAACTTAGTCACCTCTCTTAAAGCCAACGGTTGAGTGAGGGAGTCTGAGTGGCCATGTGGCGTCGGCGTGGTCTGGGCCTGGGGTTACCTTCACTTCCCTTCCAGGAAGGGCCTTCCTTACNTGAGTGGCCATGTGGCGTCGGCGTGGTCTGGGCCTGGGGTTACCTTCACTTCCCTTCCAGGAAGGGCCTTCCTTACAACGTAACTAACGACCGTTAGTAAGTTACTAATAGTAACGGTTCTTTAACGGTTCCCTGACCAGTATAGTCAACTTCTGTATACACTATTAAACTCGTGTTTTGTTCTTTCTTCATAATTTATTTATTTCTTGAAAATTTAGTTTTTAAACAGAAAGGGAAAAATATCGATTCCTGTACTAACTATCGGAACAAAAGTAGTAATATGGGTAGGTAGAGTATCGGAAGGAAAGTATCGAATACTGAATTACTTGGTATCGAATCAAAAGTATCGATACCGGTATCGTATCAGTAGTATCGCAACATCCCTAGGTACATGCGCTGAAGANCGGTATCGAATCAAAAGTATCGATACCGGTATCGTATCAGTAGTATCGCAACATCCCTAGGTACATGCGCTGAAGACGAATAAGCAGTATACCTCATGTTTAGTCTATGCTTAGGACATTGAGACGCCAGCTGTGACGTCAGCGGGTGACGTGCACCAATCAGCAGTTAGGCGTCCGTGGACGAGCTATTGTGGACAATGGCTAAGGCTGACGCCGGGGCACTTCCTCTGTGGCTCACTTGCTTCGCGCGCCATTCCTCCGTGGCGCTCCGCTGCCATTGGTGGTCGCTGAAGTGCTGGAACTACGAGCTCCGAGCGCGTCCCGCATCTCCGCGCGTAATTGCATGATCTAATTACACCGAATGTTGGCTTGTTAATTGAGTTTTCCTCGGGCCTCTCTCTCCCTTCCCGGAGCGAGAGAGACAAATAGAAAGCTCAATAAGCGATTTCTCCCGTCGACGACAATGCTGAAACACGGCGGGGGTGGCATCCACTCTCCCCTCCTTCTTCCATGGTCCGTCAACATCTAAAACCCTCTCTCTTCCCGAAATACCCCTATCTAAGTTTCCCAGGCGCTGTGCAATTAACATTTTACGCGCTCGCCCTTAAGCTACGAAATAATTGCTGGCGCATTTCAGGTCTTTTCGAGCGTTGTTACATACGGAGCCTCGGTCGAGAATGGAAGCTCCCGAAAAAGAAGGGGAAGGATTCAATGCGAATCTACGATGAGTGCCCTGGAAGTCATGCATATTCTAGAACTCTCGAGGGCGACAGACTACCTGCCACTTCAACAGCTTTTCAGCTTGTTTGAAATACGCTCTCTCAATATGAAACTTTACAGTGTAAGCTATTTGTGGTGCAGGGTTATCCTGAACGCCAGGTACGAATTTGTGAGATAATTCTTAATGTATAGGGACACCCGATTTTCGCGAAAAGATTTTCTTTCTAGGCGTATTTAAAAACACTTCAGCTCAGGTCAGCTTTCGCTATTGGATGGTTTCAACTTCTGCGCGTCTTAGGTGAGTGCCAGCAAATCACGGACGTCTACTATCGGAGAATCTGCCTGATTGGTCCAGTCAAATACAACATGTCTGCTCACAAAAACACGTGACCAATAACCAAAACAACCGGCATATGCACAAGTAGCATACTGAAATATAGCCTGCTTGGAATTATTTCCCCAAAAATCGGGATGGGCATTTATAGACTGATATCACCCGCCAAACATTCACATATGGCAGGTATCAATTCAGGCCAACAATATTAAGAGATTTTTTTGTTATATCCCACTTATTTTCTGACATTTTGCAAACAACTACTCTTAATTCTCCATTTTCAAGGGCGCATTATGTTTTATAATCCATCTCCAGTATCGCATCATCCCACAAAGCTTGTACCTGGGAAGAAAAGGGAACACTCTTCAGACGAGGTAGGATTGGCACTTACACGATATGACGATTATTAGAAACACTTATCTGGAGAAACGTAAACTGGAAAAAATGACGTTTACAGGACACTATATCTAAAACGTAATCGCCTGTGTAATGTGGCATTCCCACGCCCTGGTGTGACCTCGATATCCAGAAAATTGAATGTGTAAGCCGGTCAAGGCACGGTCGCCAGGAAGGGATTCGTGGCACCAAAAGTATAACGTGTTCACAATAAAGTGGACACTTTTTAACACCCTAATAAGGATCTAATTTTCTGCCTATTTTGTATCCTTTCGCCATATGTGAAATTAACATTGCCGCGGGCCCACTCACTTTATTCATGCGTCGTTGAAGAGTAACTGTTGAATTGTGAGGAGTATAAATATATTACTAGCATACTAAATATTACTCTTACACATAAAACAACCAGAAACCAAATTTGATATGTTTAAAGTCCACTGATTTTATACTGTTACATGTTGCTCTACGTCGCATCCCATGCCCCGTCCCACTTGAGCGACCGAAGCGGTGTGTCAAGGGAAGAGTGTTAACCTGTGGAATGCGCGGATATTTACAAAGGAATGCCGCTGCTGCGATAAGCCTATTGGGACTCGCGCCGCCTTCTGCCACTGAGGGATTGAATGTATGGGGTTATCGTTGCAAGAATGTTCTATTCATCACCCCCGCCTCTCAGTGTGACTCGGGGGGCCGGGAACCTTCTGGATCAGGTCAGCGAGACTTTTTAAGTAGCAACGGCCCTTCGAGCCGACGTTCTAGTGTTTAGGGGATTGTACGACCTCAAGCACCAGGCGTGCGAAGACAGCGGAGTGACGAGCACGCAAAGCAACGAGTGGTGACGACAGTGACTAGTAAGAGTGAAGTCTGAGGACTGCTAGCATCGGGACAGTGGGGAGTGAGACTGACGGGCGGGAGTATCGAACTTAATGTGTGACTGACAGACATTTGGATTGGAGGCGATAGACACTTTTAAAATGTGTAATTAGTGAATGTGAATTAGTGACTGTGACCTATATAGAGAGAGTGATAATGAACTCTAATTAGAATTGAGATAGACAGTAACTAATTGCGCTCACTGAGAGTAACAAGAATTTTAGTAGAGAGAGAGATATGCAATTTTGTAAATCAATACTGTGTGAATACATCAAAAATAAAATATAGTTCTTTCATTTTAGGACAAGATATAATTCAGATCACATGCGTTTATATAACTTAATCCATTGGCCCATGCCGTATTTGACACTTCCTGGAGAATGCTTGTCCAATCGTCGCCTTCCACTGTGACAGCAAGCAACCAATGTGCAGTTGATGTCGGCATATTTGTACATAAGACTGTAGAGTCTAGCCTGCAGGTCATTGAACTAGCGAATTTTTCCGGTCTCTAGCTATTATTTATTCCATGACATTCGAAAAACTTCAAAACGTATTTCTAATTGGAACTTATGGCAAAAATTGTGAAAATCCAAGATGGCGGGGATTGATACCTCTTAAGACCGCCCANAATTTTTCCGGTCTCTAGCTATTATTTATTCCATGACGTTCGAAAAACTTCAAAACATATTTCTAATTGGAACTTATGGCAAAAATTGTGAAAATCCAAGATGGCGGGGATTGATACCTCTTAAGACCGCCCAAATATCTTCACTCACTAACATACGCACACACACGCAAATATATGATGGACATGGTAGAATGTTCCATTCATTTCCCGACACGAAGAATAATCTCTGGGAAACTCAAGGAAATTTACTTCATACATCGCTCGTACCACAGAAAAATTTTCTTCCTGCGCTGAATGATAAGGGCTGCCTGGTTTTCGCGAAAAGCCTTCAAAGCAGCGCAGAGTCCAACATCCTATTTGAAGACCTGCAGTCTTCCTCATTTTCGTTTAATTACTGGCTGCGCTTCTTCGTCATAAGACAGTGTGGTATTTGAATGGGCTATCAGAATTAGGTTCCTGCGTCTGTGATTCGCAGGCAGGCGCACGGGACGCGTGGCAGTTCCAACCGCATCCAATCTCGAAAGTGGATCTGAGTTAACGTTTTTTGAATTACAGCTAAGTAAGTCATATTCTCGCGATAATCGGGTGTCTCTGTGAGTGAGTTGACGGGACAAATCGCTTCCCCCTCCCCCTACCCTAGCCACCCCAAATCTCAAAAACCCCATATCAACAACCCCTCCNGACGGGACAAATCGCTTCCCCCTCCCCCTACCCTAGCCACCCCAAATCTCAAAAACCCCATATCAACAACCCCTCCATGTGATTACGATGACTACGATTTCTCTGTCAGGACTCGCGCCCGAGACTTTGAAGACGCGACGGACTGCCAATAACCAGTGTTGCCCCTTCTTAGCCATGCAAAGTAGCTAATTCTGACTCCGAAATTGGCTAGAAATGGTTAAATTCTCTTAAGAAAAAAAAGTTCGTATTCATGCAAAGAAATTATAAAGAGTCATTTATGCCAGTCAATAATTATGATATGATACGGCAATTTAGTCCCTTGTTAAAGGTTTTTTGCTAAAAATAGTTAAAACAGAAAAAAAAATTTCATAACTGTGAAAAGACCTGTTATTCTTTCACAACACGCGTTTCATTTTTTTCGACTTTTGGTGTTCTTCCATGCACTTTGGTGTTCTTGCACTCACTTCCTTGATATGACGTGTGTGTATAAAGCTTGAAAGCCAATCAAGCGCAAAAATTAATCTGGGGAATTGCATGAAAACGCTTTAGTTCAAATCTGATATTCAAAATAGCACACAGTGTTTTAGTTTTCATTTTGCTCCTAAATATGGATTTTACGTTGTTGTCCTGACTGAATATACACTTAAATTCTGCATTTGACTATGGAAAAGTTAAAACAAAAACACTTTGAAAATGGCTTCTTGGTAGGGTTTGCGTTTCCTCATTCAAAGAGTTCGTTTGAGAGTTGAGCTTTATTTAGAAATGTTTGCGTGTAGAGAAGATATGGCCTATGGGTTCAATCCTTGTATTTATTTTACACACTTTCTACAGAATGACACTGTTTTTTACCACACAACAGATCAAAATTCATATACGGATATAAAACAACAATGCAAACGTTGCTAGGAGTAGCTGAATTGGATGAGCAAAATGGCTGTAGTGGCAACACTGCCAATAACAGCCACGCCACGATGACGGGTGGTAACCGACCTCGGTGTGATGCACGCTGCTTCTCTGACTATTACATCTCTCTTCTCATCCTGTCTCTCTCTTCCATCCATTCTCTACCCCCTCCGCTTACCAGATGTTCGACTGTGTACTCTCCGTAAATAATCCATTCCTTGGTTTCCCTCTGTCAACTTCAGCGCCGTGGTTTCGGTAAGAGGGGATGAATCCAATCCGGCCCTTCTCACTTCGACAAGGGAAGCAGTGGTTTGAGAGTCGCGGGTACAGTAACAACATCAAATTCAGCAAAACAGATATTTCATTTTTGAATATAGATGGAATTTTTTTTGCACATAACGCTTATTAACGGTCCCAGAATTATTGGTGGCCACGATAAAATACTTTTTTCTATTTAAGGCACGTACTCTTGAATTAAACGACTAAAGCAATTTTTATTCTACGATCTAAAAAATTCTTTGAATTACAATAATTTTGTGAGNACTCTTGAATTAAACGACTAAAGCAATTTTTATTCTACGATCTAAAAAATTCTTTGAATTACAATAATTTTGTGAGGTGAGCATTAAAAGTACTTCTTTCAAGTATACGTTTATGTACTTTCGATCAGTCAAAAAACTCTTGTACCAACGTACCAAATCTGCGATGACCGCTCTTCTGAAAAAAATTCAGAAAACTCACGAGTACACACATTTGTAGCGTATATTTGGACTGGATAGTTGGTACCAACTGCGTATAGTACTCAACACTTTGAGGACTCTGCCCAAGCTACACAGGGGAAAAGCATATCTGGAGGTTTCCCCAACCCCTAATATAAAAATTGTACTGATATAATTTCATTGTTTTCTAATTTTTATCGCGATTATACAAAGTTGTTTCCTTCAATAAACTGACTTTTCATTAATATGGTACTAAATATTTTATAGCTATGGAAATGTAAACATGGTGGATTTAATATCATGTTAATTATAAAAGAGTACAATGTAACACGATGCACTCGTCACTCAATTGGCAAATAGCGAAGCAATAATAAATGTTGCGTAATAAATAGAGCTACGGAAATTTCGCGAATTCATTTGAGAACAAGCTAGACTTCAAACATGTATCCATTTTAATGGCTTTTCAAATTGGATCGCAAGACACTCCCTGAGAGAATTAGAGCCAATAACTAACTGGCAAGAAAACAAACACCGAACCCCGTGATATCTTGTCTGGGGTTAAACTGGAGCATCAACCAATGAACAAGTAAGCCTCGAGTAAACAAATAATTGCGGAGTCTACCTTGTTGCCAAGCGAATCCGCGAAATTTCAGGGTCTCTAGTAATAAATAAGCCTATAAATGATCCTATATTTTGCATCAACATAAAAGCGGTAAGTGGGAAAACAGAGACCAGCAGAAATCTAGTTTATACATGTAGATATATAAGTGATTCGCTTCTAACTGGTCTAGACTATAACTTCTGTGAATTTTCTTAGACTTAAATTGTTCACGGAATTTTACCAATATATCTGTCAAAAATCACGTTTCATTGACTCTAAATTATTATTTAGTTCTTATAAATACGTGTATTCTTTCAAACTGAATGGAATCGCGGCAAAAATTTGTGTTTGGGCGAAATAAAACCTTATAATTAGGCTTCCGCGAAAAGATTTACGCGCATGCTAGACTTCGATATTCTATGTGTACACTTGCAACATTCATTTGCTTATTGGCTGCTTGTCTTTGTGAGAAGACATATTCTTTCTGACTGGCCAATCATAATTAAGTTACTCCGACACCGACAGACAACTAACACGCGTGAGAAATAACATCTGCCAATGACGTGAGTGCAATTGAACTGGGGTATTTTTAGTCTTGGGATACTGGCTGGCAGCAACAAAATCGTTGTAAGTAGACCTGACGGCTTCGTACTCTCGTACGCGTGGCAGAACGGTAGAGCCTATTCTTGATTTAGGAGTGAGTTATAGAGCAGCCGAACATCAGTACGGCTCAGAGACAGAATATTCCAGAAAAAAACAAACAAAGCAAAGCGATGGTGTGTATTGCGAACTACTGCCACTCGGCCCAGAAAAATAATGGCCTCACCAGCCAGCAATATAACAGAACGTTGTTGGCCAATCAGCTCATGGAGAGTAGTTAGACAGGCTGCAGCCTGACGAACAGAGAATACTCCGTAGCAGGCGATAGCCAATCAGACACAAGGCCTACCTACCTGGTGCTCAAACTACGTTGCATTGTGTTTGTAATTAAGGTTTTTTTTAAAGAAACTATTTAACATGCGTCTAATGTGCAGATCTACGGAAATAACACACACTTCAGACTATGCCTGTCGATTAATTTCGATACACTACGTACATTATAAACATAATTTAAGAACACCTCAACATCGTAAAAATCGCCTTTTCAAAGCGCGGTATCTCAAAAAACGGACGTTTAATACACACACAAGTACACTAGAGGCATGCACTGAACCTTGACACAGATTTATCGTCAATAAAATTATAGCATTGCCGCTTAAAGTTCCATAGGTACACCTAGCATGACGAGAACACTGCACGCCAGTTCAGAGCCTTGCGCGTAGCGGCGCTGGCGCGCTTCGTGTGCGTGGCAGTGTGACCCTTATCGCTCCTTCGCTTATCGGCGTTGAACGCGCTAACCACCTTTAGGGTATGCTGTGAACTCAAGTGCCACTCAATATTAGAAAGAGAAGAAGTGAAATAGCGGTCAACGCCCATCCGCACACGCCAATAAAATGGTTTAATTTACCAGCAATGGGGCCCAAACGCAGTTCGCGAATCAGCGCCGGGTATTTTACTTGCCAGGTAGTAGCTCAAAATATAAGAAATTTTTAACAGCCCGTAATAATGTACACTTCCAGAGCTACGCCTCACCGATCATCGCTTGGTTACGCCCACGTAGAAGGAACCGTCACGTTGCGTCACTTCTACGTAAAGGCTGTTCACGGTAGACTGAACACTTTTAAAAGCCCTGCTTAAGATATGCTTGTAGGCGCATTGCATATTATTCCGCCATATGAAAAATTAACGTTACCGTCGACCTCATCACTTTCTTCGTGCGCCGGTCAAATGAAAATGTGAAATGATTAGAAAAGCAAATATTTTTACAAATTTGCTAATTCTTTCAGTTATGTGCATTAAAAAAAAGAAGAAAAATAAAGAATTTCAGTATTTAGGTATGTTTACCTTTTAATACAATATTAAGATATGGGACTTCTTGCCCTCCGTCGTTTCCAACTTTTCAGGGTGCACCACTCAGCGTGCACGTCAAGATGTATGCAGAGAGGGGCAATACATTTATTCCAAGGTTGACTTCAAAAGTGCCTGATTAATCGCACAGTCTATACTTACCTACTGTCTGATTACGTTTTAGTGGCGGTTGTGTGAATTAGGAAACAACTAGGTCCAGAACAATACTTTGCAGCAGTTTACCAACCACCATTGCAGTATGTATTACTCACTAACACCTGACGCTAACACTGGTTTTGAACACACAGTCGTACCCTCCAGCTGCCCCATTTAATCTGCCCTTTTCTAATTAGCAGCAACCGCGGACGGTAGTACAGTATGTTTGAAAACAGCAATGAGGCCCAGCCAACCTATTTCGTGATGTAGGTCTTCAGAGGTTGTGCTCATTTGTCGGGAATTTCGTATCGGGGATGATCCCCTCCAGGACACAAATTTATTCTCAGTGAATTTGAGAAGTGAGTCGGTGCCCGGTTGTCTTGTTTTTCCGCGCTGACGCGCATTTGCGTACTCATGAGTGAGTGAAGATATTTGGGCGGCTCGTAACATTGAGGTTTTGAGAGCCGAAGAGAATGAAGCGAGGTGAGGATAGAGCAGCGCTGGAATGAAAGAACTGAGAAAACGAGAGATCCCCAAGAAAACCCGCCTACCAGCAGCATTGTCCAGCTCGATTCCCAAATACTAATATCTTACGCAAACACTATCATCCTAACTAATATAAATGCAAAAGTGTGGTTGTTTGTTTGTTTGTTTGTCCTTTCACGTCGCAACGGATCGACGTGATTTTGTGTACAGAGATAGTTGGAGGGCCAGGAAGTGACATAGGTTACTTTTTATCCCGAAAAAACATCTCATTCCCTCGGAGAAATTCTTATTGGAAAATTAAAAAGTACACAAACGGAATAACAATGCAACGTCGCAATCGAGCAACAGATCGACGTAATTTCTTGCACAGAAATAGTTGGAGGGCTGAAAGGTAATATTGGCTACTTTTATCGCGAGAAAATATCTCAAAACATTTGCAAACGATAATAGTGAATCAAGTTGGAAAAAAGTTTGCCGCCAGCGCGCTCTCTTGCAATACGCTATCTAAACCGTTAAAGATGGAACAATATCATGAAGTAAAGAACTGTGTATAATAAAACAACCTAAAAAAAAAAACTTCGCGGTAGCATATATCTATATATAACAGAGAAATACTAATAATAAATGTTTTTACCGATTAATTCACCGTTACGGGTAAAATAAACAGAGTTATAGGTAAGTAATGTAAGGTCNCTCCGCGGTAGCATATATCTATATATAACAGAGAAATACTAATAATAAATGTTTTTACCGATTAATTCACCGTTACGTTGAGTTTTATAATATGTATAGAGTATAGAAAATTAGCACGAAGTAAAATTCAACTTTATTAAAAAAAAAACTCAAAAAAATAATTCCGTAGTCTACGCGAGTGGAGCCATGGGCACAGCATATATATATATATATATATATATATATATATATTATAGGAATATACATAATGATGTAAAGAATATTTAAAAAAAAGTATTTGTATATATATCTCTATATGTATCTATAGATCGACAAGCATATTAAATAATATATTGTTGCATACGTATATGGGTGTTTTTTTCCTACTGGGGCAAGGGAACGAGTATGTGGGTCTTCTCAGAGTGCTCCCATATTTTTTTTAAATTTATAATGTATTGCAGAAGGCCTTCTGGGAGAATATGACGGGCTCCGTAAAAGAGCAGTACCTGACATTTTCCTCCAATCAGAAGGATAATTCACAATGTGTTTCGTGACGTGATTCGACAGAGTAAGTTCGTACAATGGATGAATGGTTCGTAAAAAATTTTGCGAGATACATCACGAAGGGGTGACTTGCTTCTGGGCATCGAAAATGTTGGCGAGTGTGTCGTCGGTTCGAGTCCCGGTCGCTACATCGACTATCATGGGCATGCTCGCGAGTGCGCGGTATCGATGGTGAGTTATCCAGCGTCTGTTCGTTTAGTTCGAGAATTCGTCAGGCAATAACTTGTAAAACAGCGGCCTTGCGCAATATGACAATTGGCTGATACCCGACACAACATTTAATGAACTCTCTAACGCAGTTACGCTACCTCACGTAGATCATGGGTACTCACGTTTTCGAAGACGTTACACGTTGACGGCAGCGGAGGAAGGGCTAAACTCTGCAACGCATGTTCCTGGAGGTTTCTACGAAGGTTGGAGCTATACTGAGTGCGCAGCGTTTGGGGCGACTGAGAGGTGGCCACCTTGTGACATCAGCGCCGCCTTTTAATTGGATTGGACGAACATCGGCTTCCGTTTCTAGGATGTTCTCCACAGCTTTGGGATGGACGGTGGTTGCGAAAACTCCACTATAATTACTCTGGCAGACTAAGCGAAGGCGGACACTCGGAGGAGGTCACGCCTAGGTGTTTGGTCTCACTTCGAGACATGTAAATTTGGGAATATAGTATTTATTGGGGAAAATTGTGCCAGTTAAGTAATTGTACATATTTCTGTAACTACATATTTCTTTTAGTTGCACATTTTTATTGTAACACCTAAAATGTTTTATGTTTTGAAAGAATTTAAGTATTATAATATTTAAATGTTTTAATGTAATATTTGCAAACATTTTGTAAAATAAAGTTTGAAAACTGGTTGTATTTTTCTTGGGGCAGAGGAAAACAAACAAGAAGTAACAATTAATGAGCCTACTTTCTTCTACATGGGCGCAAATAAATTTTTGTGAAGTTCCTGAAAGCTTAGATGGTAGGTAGTCGTTGACGTCTCATTGACAGCAATATTATAAGTGATGAAACGAGAAACATGTGAAACAGTACAAATTCAATTAAAATACACGAGTGACTTACCCGGGATTCAAATGTCAGTATACAAAGTTAAGTTGAAATTTGTTTAGCAGTTTCGTAAATAAAAAACTCGGAAATAAATTTTTATATTTCCGCGATTTTGAAAATATGTGTGTCTGACTCTATCTAAATGTATCAGTTTACATAACTTGCCATATGGCTAATTGTTTGCCAAATTTGTTAGAAATCGGGTGTGTTTTTTTCGGAGATCATGTTATTTTATTTTGTCAAGTGATACTGATTAACAAAATGGTGGACAAAATAAATGTTTTACAAACATTTGATTGTTGTTGTATATACAGCCGTCATACAAAGTTTAATTGGAATCGATTACATGGTTTCGATGAAATTATATACAAAACTAAAATAGCTATATGTCCATCATTTTGAAAATAAGTGTCTCTCATACTAAAAAAATATTAGTAAACATTACCTAATACTTGTTTTCCATATTTGGTAGGAATCTCTCAATTGTTTCCCGAGATATGACAACAACTTTATTAATTCGTGTGGTACTATCTTACAAAAAGAGGCTCCATGCAGACACATTTGGTGTTTGTTTTATATACTCCTAGAATACAAAGTTAAGTTGGAACTGATTAAATGTGTTCGAAGTATAGCATACTATGATAAAATAACTAAATGGCCTCCATTTGGCAAATACGTGTTTGATACACTTACAAACGTTTTTGTACTTATTAACTACGGCAGTTCTACTAGAATTCCAAATCTGGTAGGAATCTGTTAATTATTTCCCGAAAAATTAAACAAATGCTTTATTAATTCATGTAGCAATATATTACAAAATGGCGGAAAAAGTAGCTGTTTTTTGCGCATTTGATGCTTGAAATAGTTACTGTCAATGTACAACATTTGGTTGAGATTGATCAATTGGTATGGCAGTTATACCAAATACACCAAAAATATTTGTATATTAGCCATTTTTAAAATAAGTGCCTAGTGATGCTCATTTATTTTTATTTACTTGGTTTATCATAGTATTAGTTACTTACCAAATTTGAAGAGAATTGGTTGAGTAGTTTTTGAGATATCACATAAAAGCTTTATTTATTCATATGGCGCTATATAAAAAAAACGTGGACAAAAGTGGTTGTTGTTTGGCTGATATTTTGTTTGTTATAGAAACTGTTCGCGTAAAAAATTGGTTGAAATAGGTGAAATGTCCAGGTAATAATACTAAATAAAACTACAATATTTGTATGGCCACCGTTTTGATAATAAGTGTTTCATTAAGTTAAAATAACAAAATTTACCTGGTCAATCATAAGCATTACTTATGTGCCAAATTTGGCGAAAATAGGTTGAGTAATTTTAGAGATATAACGTAAAAACTTTATTTTTTCATGTGGTGCCAACATCATTAACCTCTGAATTTAATGCTAACAACTTGCGCTGTCAGTGTAGAATGGTTTCCTATGATATTAAAATGCACGCCATTTTTAAATTAAGCCCGCGGCATTGTTGAAAACATTAAAAATTAGGTGTCCTTACTTTGTACTGTATGTGTACCCAGTTTGGTGAAATTCGGTTGAAGCGTTCAAAACTTGTAGGGAAGGCGCGCACACATACACACACAAAGACACACTCATACACACTTAGATGCACACATACACACAGCCAAGAAAGTAATCTCATAAGAATTTGTTTTCTTCGGGAAAGTAGGCTGAAAAAGAGGAGCAGTGCCCATAAATTAAATGTAAAAAAAAATATATTTTTTTTTTCACTTTTTACAGGCACCTACTCTTAAACTAACTATCATCATTCTGCTACTGATTAATTTCTGCCATCATTCCTATTCGAATCTTATTTATGTGCATCATGGATGACATGGTTGTGGAGTTGGGGGCTAGTTTTATACATCTGACAGAGTGGTCTGGTGGTCACTAAGAAACTTCTGTTGCATGTATATATTCTCTGCTCCACTCTGCCGAGCACGGCAGTCTTTATTGGAGGCTAATTTTGGGTGAATGTGTAAGCTAATTCTAAAAACTTTATAAACTTCGAAATTCAACTTTTACAAACTTTCGTAAGTAAAACCTTCATTCAGAAATGTATACTACAGGTGGCGTGCGTACTACTTGGGTGCAACAGTTGTCAAACGAGTCATTAAAGTTGCAAGCAGTGTCAACGTCAAGAGCGATTCCCCCCAAACTTAAGGCTCAGGTATTGACCAGGTGGAAAAAACCAACACAGAAGCGACAGGTGCGGTGAGCAGTGACGTAGACGAGCTAGACCAGAGGAGCGGTCAAGTGGGCACCCGCCTTAGTTTTTTTTTCTCTGCGGTAACGAAGGTCACGTAAAGAGGCACTGTGCATCTGGGGTTGGATAGGTGAATGTTGCACATTAAAAACCATATAGTTTACTTATTATGCCTTTTGTGATCGGGTATATTACCGTTTCCGCGCTTATTGATTCGGGCGCGTCGACGTTTCTGATGAGCCGGGATTGTTGCCACTGGCTGTTGCGTAATAATCCTGTTGGCGCTATCCAAATATCGACCTGTTATAAAACCGCATTTTGGACAGCGGACGGAGTTCTTAAGGAGTCTAAGGCAGTTGCCACTGTTAAAATTAAAATTGCGGCCTTTTCGTGGGAAGGTCAATTTAGAATTTTGGACACTTTGTCTTATTCAGTAATTCTGTGGGCAGAGTTTCTGGCCAAGACACAGTGTTGTGTAGATGAACATAATAAATGTTTGATATTTGGGTTTTCTCCGGAAGCGCCTGTGGTTTTAGAAACTAATCAAATTAATGTAAGTAAAATACATACTGTCCAGTCTGAGCTGCATCCAAATTCCGGTGAGCCGTTAGCATTCTGCAATACCTGGGGGTTGGTATAGTGAACCAAACTCCCTTTTACTTACATCGATGATGTGTGCATTTGCAGCAAAACCTTTGAATATTTACAGCAATTCCTTGACACACATATTTTCAAAGTGGCGGCCATATCAAATTTTAGCTCCAAATTTTTATCTACAAAACTGCAAAATAAAATTTAACTTAACTTTGTATCGGTTATATCCATCAGAATTATCTATGCAAAGTCACATTTCTCCACCATTTTGTAAGATAGACATACACGAAGTAATATAGTTTTTATGCCGTATCTCGAGAAACAATCAATCGATTTCTTTTAAATTTGGCGAAGAAGTTGCACTGTGGTAGGTTATATTAATTTGTATGTTTTAGGTACGTAGGCCCCTTATTTTATGAATGGTGTGCATTTAATTGCAAGCAACTTTAATTTTATGAGTTTTCTGAATTCTAATGGAGAGTAAGTCACTCGTTTTTTTAAATTGTATTTGTACTGTTTCACATGTTTCTCGTTACATCACTAACAATATTGCTCTTAACGTATACCTAGAAGATCCATAATCTCCCAAAAGACAGTTAAAAGTCTATGTCAGTCATGTTACGAAATATTGTGAAAAATGTAATGATAGTGGTTCCACATATATATATGTATGACTTATAATTTTTATATAAAATACTATTGCTTGGTCTACAGGTTGTGTTATACCTCTCTTAGAGAGGTTTCTTTATCTGAGCATCCCATGTGTATTTTTTACATTATGATTAAGGTGTATGAAGGGTTAATTTACTCTGTTGTTATGATTGGTCCCATTCAAACTTCCTAACCAAACAAAACCTAAAAAAAGGCGCCACAGAGTTTACTAACGCCAAGCCAGAACGATTTCAGACACGACAGAATAATGGCGCGAAGAAGCCACAAAACTGCTGGAGTATCAAAACATCAGATTAAGAATGATTGCAGCAAGTCTACGGGGCATTCACACAAGACGCCCGGCAACAGCGAAGATGCTGATCCAAGAGCATTTCAGGGAAGTAACACAAAAACCGAAACAGCCCGCCTCCAAAGCACTAAGGGAACCAATCGGAGCAAAATTCGTTAACGGTCAGGTGGTGGGGCGAGAAGTGTAAAATAGACGTCAACGACCAGGACCGGCGTCGTCTACTACGAACATCAGACCAGACATGGGCTGCTTCCGTCAGAGGGTCAGGGTACGAAGCTGGGGTAAGTTCCCTTCCTTTATATGTGATCTTCCTTCTTAACTGTTAGCCTTCCTTAAGTCCTTCCACCTCACTTCTGTTGGACTTAACTTTAATTGAATATCAATGTATACTCTTCTAACTTTAGATCAAAGTAAAGTCTTTATTAATCATTTCAAACAATCCTTTTAATTATCTGAGCTTATCCTGTTTTCCTTCAACTTAACCTTTCCTAATAGTGTTATGAGCTACTAAGTCTCATAACACTGAGCATAAGATTTAATAATGCAATAATTTTGCAAAAAGAAGTTTTAGAGGTGAACCCATGAGTGAGTGTTGAGATTTTGGGTGGATCTTAACATCGAGATTTTGAGATCCTATGAGGGTGAAGCGAGTTGAGTATGGAACAGCGCCGAAATGTAAGGGCGGGGGAAACGGGAGATCCCCGAGTAAACCTGCCAACCAACGGCATCGTCCTGCACGATTTCCACTTGCAAAGATCCGGAGTGACCCGGCTGGGGTTTGAACCTGGATCGCCTTGGTGGGAGCCGAGCAGGCTGTCCGCTAGGCCACTGGTGCCCCGTGAATCCATGAGAATATCTAAGTTTTCATTGGGTGTTATGGGTTGATTGCGTTTCTGCCGTTTTCTCTTTTGTTGTGCTGAGGCCCGGATCTTGTAGGGTGGACCCTGGAAGATGTTTTGATCTGCTGTGCTGAAGTGTTCCCACCTGGAGGCTGGGTTCTGCAGTGATGGTTGGCCACCCTTTTCTGTGGGACTTCTTTTGGAGTTGAAGGCCACTGGTGTTCCTCACAGAGTGGAGGACGTAACGGGGTTACACTACCTCACGTAGATCATGGGTACTTACTTTCTCGAAGACGTTACCCATTGACGGCAGCCGAGGAAGCGTTAGACTCCGCGTACAGGGTTCTTGGAGCTTTCGACGAAGGTAGGAGCTATGCTGAGGGCGTGGCGTTTCATTCCTCCTAACGGTGGCTGGGGCGACTGAAAGGAGGCCACTTTATGATTTCAGCACCGTCTTTGAATTGGATTGGATGAAGATCGGCTTCCTTTTCGTAAGCAAAGGTGTAGGCGTTAGCAAATGTTGGTGTTATATGCTTTAAAAAATACGTAGACGGGCGAATGTTCACGAAACTTGCATCGAGTGACAAATATTACTGTGGAAGTATGCTGTAAAATTTAGATCAATTCTGTTCAGCCATTGCGTTGCATGATGATTGTTTTCGTTAGGGTACTCATAATATAATAGTAACGGAAGTTATTGTCTTGTGTATAGTCTTGTATTACAATGTTAATTTGTGAGATAATTATGCAATGTAATTCTACTCGTAAATATTGCTAAACGTAATTCTTAGGTCATTTAACGATTGTTTAAGGCACGTTGTCTTCTGTATAAAGGAGTAAAAACTTTTCATTTGAAACACTTTTTAAATGTGAACGTTCGATACGTCTTGGCGTTGTTTTTATAAAAGGAAAAAGAATGTTTAAATATTCTGCTATTCTGTTGACGGCCTAAACAATAGAAAGTTTCTTATATTGACCAAAGTTAAAGGCATTAATTTACGTCTAAACAGAAAAAGAATCGTGGACATTAATCAATATGCACAAGCCAATATTATTTGCTGAAATTAACATGTTTGTGTTTGTAGTGCTAATTACAATATTTATTTATTTATGTTGCTTATTTAACGAGTATGCCATGTCAATATGAACAAGTTGATGTAAACACCAGCTGAACGTCACATGGCAGTGTTTATTTTGATAAGTACGCGGAAAGATACGCAATCAATAGGCTGAAAGTAGACATTTTGCAGGGTCTTCAAAATTGCTCACTTTTCTGTGAACATCCCCTTTTACCTTCCCTCTAGATAGCACAACCTACGACTTGTAAAGGGGTCTCGTATGTTGTAATTTGAGTAGTAATAATAATTTTAACCTTTCAGCACAAATAAATAGGGTGATAAATTTCGTTAATTATTATTGGGACAAGTTAGACTTCAAAATTCTGCTACTTCGTGTCACTTATGTGACTGGTCCTCGCTTTACCTGAGATCTCATGGAGGAATCTGATGTAGGCCCAATTGTGGTCCCCCAAGACGATTGCAAGAAGCCAATTGGCAGTCGAAAACTGATTCGTTACATAAACGAAAGTGAATTGTAATATTTAAAGTTCGCTGTAAACTCTAATGTTTCCTGTATCTGTAGGAAAAGATATCATTTTCAGGCTATTGTTAAGAACACATTTCCTACTTGCAAATGTATTCGTACCGTTATAACACTGTCTTACAACTCGGCACCAGTAACCAACATGCAGGGAATGGAAAATTTAGGGAATTCATTTTAAGACAACTTAAACTTTAATCCTGTATGCATTTCAGTTATGTTTGGTAAAGTGTAGATCTCGAGTGAGAAGAGATTTGGGCTGCTCTTAAAAAGCGAGGTCTTTTAAAGTCGGTGAGGTTGATTGAGGTGGGTATGGAACGGCGCCGGAATGAAGGGATGGGGGAAAAGGGAGATTCCGGCAAGATTAAAACATGCGAAAATCCGGTGACCCAGCCGGTGATTAAACCCGGTTCGACTTGGTGGGAGGCGAGCAGGCTAACCGCTCAGCCATCGCTGCCTCTGTAGATGTCGATACCATATGTTTGTTTATATGTGTGACGTAGTTAATGACGTCAGGACGTTGACCGCATAGTTGATTAAGTTGATATTAGTAAAAAAAAATTAGAATGTAACGTCGTTAAATTGGGTCATATGCAGATTTTATATATTCACTTGTTTATGTATTTGCAAGAAGGGAATATTATTTCTCATATGCTATTTTCATTGGTACATTAATTATATTAATTAGTATGTAATTTCTCTGCTACCTGAATTTTTATTTTTATTTTATCGTAAAACCATATGTCTTTCCGTCTGTTATTTTTGTAATGCGTTTAGAAGACCCTATTATATGAGCAGTTATTGATCCGTAGCGCTCCCGTGACTCGTCAGTTGAGGATGGCGTTATTAAATGAAGTGTTTGAAAGCATTTTTAGCCGTCTTTGTGTTTGAAGGCAGGTTGCTATCCCGCGTGGGTTTTGCACTCAGGGTTTTAACTTAATTTTAATTTGTCAGGCACCCGAGTTCGAATCTGCAAACAGGCCGTCTCGAAGGAGCCGAAGACACGAGGTAAGTCTGAGGAAGAAGCAGGCCTGTAACGTTCACCGCCCACGTAGATTTTCGGGGTCACTAGTTGAAACTACCACGTGTGCAAAAATATGCTGGGACTGTAATGGCACTACAGGCCCGAGAGCCTGAGTAGGCAAGCCCGCGATGAGAGGTCCTGCCACATCCCAGGGGATGCGGATGCTGACGAGATCGCCAGAAACGCCTAGAACATCAAGAATCCTTCGTTTTTTAATTATACTATGCTAAGTTACAGAACTATTTTATTAAAAAGCGGAGACGAAATTACTTTTTTTTATCAATTTGAACTGACTCCAAATTAATTTATTCACGGACACCTTGAGACCCAGAATATCACTTTTAAAACTCTGAGCTATTCTGAAGCTAAGAAAACAACCAATTAATTTATTTTCCTGGCAATTAAAGATTTTCAATTCCACGTATTAAGTAAAATGGAATATATCAGTCACGAGAGAGGCTAGTGCTGCTGATAAAATTTAGTCTGCTAATTGACTGCATTATTCCTGTCACAATTCTTCTGATTAAAAGAAAGCTAATTAAATTCCACATTTGTTTCTGGTTACGTCTCTGCTAAGTAATAATTTCAAGTAGCAGTAGATATTTTCCTAGCAATTATTTTTGGTTGTTTTGCAGTTGAATTTTGGTTGTGTTATTGGCGAGTGTTCTTCTGTCACGCACTTGAGCTCTTTACACGTGTGTTACACGTTGTATCTCCACACGGGCCTAAGTACCCACATCCTCACACGTGAGTCTAGCGGAACTGTTGGCTGCGCGACATCGGACGCCGTACGCGGAGCTTCATTGTCTGCATACTTACACGTGCACTCGTGGTAGTGTCTGAGCCACCTAACCGCACTACAATAACGAGTGGTAGGCGTCGGAATCAGCCCGAAGTGTGTGTCGGTAATGAACGATGGAAGAAGATAGGAGAGATCACCTTTAGTAAAGGCTACTCACGGTAAAATGAGCACTTTGGAAAGCCCTCTCATTTGGAATAATAGTAAATATATATATTTTATTTTAGCGTTAGATGTTAACATCTGAGTGCGGTGGAATATACGCACTGTGTTTATTACTTGCATAGCAATATTTATTTTTAAAAGTGGTTAAAGAAAAGAGTAACTAAAGCCTCAAATGTGCTCACTTTACCGTGAACAGCCTATAACAGAAACGAAGCTATTTTGTTGTATACTTTGGCCATGGTCTGATACTGTTTTCGTGGCCATTGTAGTATATGATGACACAAGGGCATGGATTTACCGTCGCTATTATAATTTTTTTTTAATAAACATACGTAAATTGTTTGGCAGTAGCATTTACGCAATGTTGAACACTGTAATAACATACAAAATTAGGCGTGTAAATCTTAAAACCCATATCAGAAATTTGGAACAGCTGAGTATTTTTGATTTCATAAGTTGTAGGAATGTGCGCTTCTTCGTTTTGTATAATAGTTAAAAATTCATCCCGAGTCGTCCTTTCGTTCCGTTCATAGAGTAAATAAGACACTAGTTTACGTGTTCAGATTCCGTTTCCTTACGCACCAGTGCATTGCACAATGGGCCTTAATGCGGTGTGTCGTAAAATGGATACGTATAGAGTGATAAATATTAAACATGGTATAAAATGAAGTAGTATATAATAAATACCTTGAGTGGAAATGTTGAGTGAACTGTAAGAGAAAATAGGATCTATAGTATACGGAGTTAATATAAAAATATGTAACGCATTATGGTGTTGTTTTCGATGTCTAATAAAATACGTAGTGCATGTGATGTGTTCGACGTCTAATAACGAGGATGAGATTGACATGACATGATGGTAGAAAATGGATGTGTTTGGTAAAGGTAAGTGGGGAGATATTGAAATACAAATGTGTGTATCGGGTAAAATAAACAGAGTTATAGGTAAGTAATGTAAGGTAAGGATTCTGTAGAGGTAACAAGTCTTTACAATTGTTAGTTAATATTTGGAGATCAGTGGATGGTAACGTATAGTANCAGGATTCTGTAGAGGTAACAAGTCTTTACAATTGTTAGTTAATATTTGGAGATCAGTGGATGGTAACGTATAGTATTCTAAAGTGTGTAATAAACGTTGATGCTAGGTAATGTTAGGAAAGTGTCCTGTAGATGTAACGAGTCGTGGCAGTTTTAATTCAATCGGATTGCAATGGATGGGGTTAAAGTGTACTTCCCGATACCAACATCTATAAATGCTGAAAATGTCCTCGCCCGAAAACCCCCACATTGCCGTGGATGCCCCGTTAGATTGTGAGACGAAGGGGATGTGGCAATAAGAAAAAACATGTGACATTAACGGCGCCATATTAGTGACGTCATATCTAGAGACCTGCAAAATTCGCGTTATTAATTATTAGAGACCGGAAAAATTCGCTAGTTCAATGACCTGCAGGCTAGACTCTACAGTCTTATGTACAGATATGCCGATATTAAATACATATTGGTTGTCTGCTGCCACAATGGATGGCGGCGATTGGACCAGCGTTCTCCAGGAGGTGTCAAACACCGTGTGCACCAATAGCTAAAGTTATATCTACACACGTGTTTTGAATTATAGCATGTCTCAAAATGAATTAGCTAATTTTTCAGGTATCTATTAATTATTATTTAAGGAAATACTGAACTGCAAGTTTCTGTGCTTTTGATCCACTTCAGTCATTGGCCGGAAATATGTCTGGCACGCCTCGGAGAACTCTTGGGCCGGTAATATTAGTTCAACGGTAGAGTGGCACATCTTTTTTGAGCACTGTGCTTACTTCATTACAAGGCAGTGGAGTCTATCTTGCCACCGAAAGATAACGCGAATTTTCCACGTCTCAAGTCATAACTTGTGTGTTAACACATGACATCGGGTTGTACACTGGTCCCACAATTGGATAACTGATTATTAGACACGCCAAGGTGAAATCTGAACCAATAACAGACCTTCAAAGAAAGAAAGGCCAAGTCGTGTGTCACTTGGCCTGTTGCAAAACTGGCTACACACATGGGAAACACCCAATCAGCAGAAATCTGATACTCGAAAATACCGTAGAGTCTAGCCTACAAGTCGTTTGTAACCGAGATTTTCCTGCCTCTACCAGTGCGTTTCAAGGTTGATATTATATGCAGCAACTGTTTGTAAAATACAGAAATAATCTCAACAATGAATGGTAGCTCCCAGATGTTAGGGACTTATTTTATTGTATGTTTTTTTGTGCGTGCAGTGCAGATCATTAAAGCGCTTATTGTACAGCGTNGATGTTAGGGACTTATTTTATTGTATGTTTTTTTGTGCGTGCAGTGCAGATCATTAAAGCGCTTATTGTACAGCGTACATTGTACTGGGCTCTGTGACTGAGAGAATGAATGTTCCTCTTACAACTTGATAGTAGAAATGTTGTACATTTTAAACACGAATCAGTGTGATCAACAAGTGAAATGTTAATCACTATAAGTCAGTTAGGTTCCTATAGACTGACGGACAATTTGAATTTATAGGAACCGTTGACTTGGTGTCATTTCTGGAGACACGACGCAATAAAAAATTTTTTGTCGCTTGTACTTGATATGGAGGCTTCGATGTAATGTACACAATAAATTATTTGAAATTTATGTAATGTCTATATTTAACAACTAAATTAAATGTATTGTAAAAAGCGATGTTATTGACCTAGTGGTCAGATGTGTTTAATTTTTTCCTAAAATATTATGTGTGGAAAGAGTCTTATACTTGACTGTATCTTATTTTTTAATTAAATTAAACTTTTACTTATATTTTTTATAATTTATAATATTTTATTAATAATTAGTACGGATAAAAGCAGATAGAATAATAGCATAATACGATTCAAGGACTACTTGTACTCCAAAACACCAGAGCTCGGATACACTTTCGTGATTAGATGATTTCAACTGCCACGCATTGCAGTTGTCTCCCCACGAATCACGGACACTCAGTGTCGGTGTTACCTAGTTCTGATTGGCCCGGTCACGTACGGATCTGTCTTCCGACACAGACACGTGGCCAATAACCGAAGGAAAACTGTACGTTTGCCATAGGGCATTGGAGCCTAGCCTTTCCGTAAATCTTTTCGCGAAAAACCGGTGGCCGTCGGTATGTTGGTAATGTGCTTATAGTCACGCCGGCCTAAGAACGGACTTGGCTTCACCTACCCAAGTGAAATATAGAGAGACACAATGACTTGCAAAGCACTGACCACAGGTAGATGGCGGGCGGGCAGACGAATCTGCAGGCACTCCCTCCCACCTGCCGTGCCCCTTCGTCCAATTGTTTCCTTTCCCGGAGAGAAGTGGCCCGACATTGGCACAGCTCCCAAGTCCTAAGTTACGCCGGCGTTACTATAGTAAGAAATAGTTCTCATGCAAAATATTATTAAACAGAGTGCGCACAAATACGGTGCCTTGTCCCTTTGGTGTCATTATCTAGACTGGGTCAAGCTTTGTTTCCATGAGGCGGAAGAATATCCCGAAAGTATGACTTTAGTAGGGCTTCAGAAAAGTTGAAAGTAATTGTTAATAAATTAAAGTATGTACATAGCGCCATCACCTGTATCTGGAGAAGACCAGGTTGAGTTACAAAAGAGCCACGATATCGCCAAGACGGGCAACAATAACGCTGTTGAATGTCTTGGGTTATAGTCGTTGTGCGAATTTGTTAGTCGTCACGTCCCTTCGACGTGAGTCATTGTATATAAATTAAGCAACTACATTTATTTTAGCTCTTTTATTAATTTTGATCGAGACCTCCATCTCACACGAGCCCGGGATACGCCCCAGGCTATTTATAATGATTCGTAAAAAGTTGAGTAAACGTTTAGGAGCGAACCACGCTCAAAACGTATAATGCACACGCTTTTGTAATTAGACTACTTATCGTTCTATTGCATAATGGCGTTTGAATTTCCACTTGTACTCGATTAATATGCATACAATTACAAGCAAGCATGCAATAAGCGTTCGACCACGTAAAAATACGCCGTGCTTGTTAATAAATGGGTAATGTGTTTATAACTACTGCTCGGAAATTAAAACCAAACCTAATTTATTTATGGAACAACTCTTACACTTTATATCATTATTACAGAGGTTTTGATTTACGATGTTATTGCTGTTGATAGAAATCCCTCATTTTGCAACGTCACGAAACGAACTCGTAGGCGCTAATCAGTGAAATTCAGCAATCTTAATAATATAAAACCTTTAGCCGATTTCCTGTAGTGCCATTTTAACAATTTTGTTTGCCTATTTGACACCATTTCCACTATATCGGGTCTAGAGTATTTAATGTTTTACGGATGAACAAGTCGACTCATTAGTAGAGACCTGAAGTATTCGCAGACTCATTTTGGGACAAGCAAGAGTTCAAAACACATGCGTTTATATAACTTTAGCCATTGGCCCACGTGGTATTTGACACTTCCTGGAGAATGCTGGTCCAATCGTCGCCTTCCACTATGAGAGCAAGCAACCAAAGTGCGATTGATGTCAGCATGTGTGTACATAAGACTGTAGAGTTTAGCCTGCAGGTCAATGAACTCGCGAATTTTTCCGGTCTCTACTCACTTGTCATCGGTCAGGCACGTGTTCTGAAGACGACAATGTTTGGTTGCTATTACTCTAACCACTTCTGGAATCTGCGGCGCAAATCAACCACTTATTTTCCTATTCGGCTACTGCCAGAAAGAAAACAGCAAAGACNCACTTCTGGAATCTGCGGCGCAAATCAACCACTTATTTTCCTATTCGGCTACTGCCAGAAAGAAAACAGCAAAGACTCTAGTGAAGCTGAGACCAGGCCGTTTCAGAGTATGATTACACCACGCTACACTTCACCGCTCTTAACATACTGAAGTTTTCCGCTGGATGCCACAGTCAGAACTCATTCCCCTGTGTACGGACACACGGAAATCAAGCAGCTCAACTTCTACTAACGGTTTGCTGTGTGCTCGAAGAAGTGTCCGAAAAGCGAGTGTCCAACAACACATGCAAAAGCAGCAAATAATGCAAAGGCATATAGTCTTTAAGCAAATTATAAACTGTATGGTTAGTGTCTTGAGCTATTATGTATCATCTGCCGTATTAAAAGAGTATGTACGCCGTGTGAAGTGGGAAGTTGTGGATTAATTTTTGATCATCTCCAACTGACATTCGTGTCACCTACTAGACGAATGTATTGAACTGAACTAGTTTCAAATGCACCGTGAGTACAGGTTCAATTATTTAAGAATCACCATTTTGTATAGAGGTGATTTATTGAGGTGCGAATGCATATTGCATAAGAATATGAAAATATCACGCGGCTTAACTTTCCCTAGAAACGCTGTCGTTTCTACTGCGTCATTCGTGTCAGTGAGCTTTCCCTGCCACGCAGGAGTGAAGAAACCATCACTCGCGTTTCTGAATCGTCCCTAGCGCAGAGATGCAAATTGCAGGGCGGAGCTATTTATCATGCANGGAAACCATCACTCGCGTTTCTGAATCGTCCCTAGCGCAGAGATGCAAATTGCAGGGCGGAGCTATTTATCATGCAAAACAGTTTCTTGTCCGAGGTGCTCACGAAGTCACGACTTTGGAGAACAAAATATAAAAGTTTGGAACTGATAGCGAACTTGTAAAATTTCTCGCTTGGAGGAGAAGGAAATGAATGCTGAAGACAGGAATGACTAAAAGAGGGGGGGGGCGGTTAATGATAAATTCGAGAAAGGGGAAAGCAGCTGCTCACTCGAGTCGGTTTTCGGCGTACTGTACTATAAAAATGAAAGTGTTCTTGCAAAAAGATTATTTTTGGAAACTAGCTACCAAATGTTCTCAGTAACACTTCTAGGAAAATGTAGTTGTTTTACAACGATAGTTTACATTTGTATGTTGTGTTGTATAAACGAAAAATAATTTTACTACTGCAGTGCTGGTCTATAAAGTCTGCTTAGCTTGATCTGTGTAATTGTAAAAGTACCCTTGAGAATTGGCAAACGAAATAACACACTCATTTTCATCACATGTAACAAGTGATTATCCCCAAAAATTAAATTTTCATTGGTAAAATTCTCCTACTATCAATGGAAACTATATATGAACCTCTGGATTTGGTGTAAACTGGCGCAAATTCTAAAGTTTTTCGGAAACCAATATTAAAAAAACCGAGTAAGTGAAGATATTTGGGCAGCTCTTAGCGACGAGGGTTTAAGAGCCGATGCGGGTGAAGTGAGGTGAGTATGGAGCAGCGCCGGAATGAAAGGGCGGGGGAAACGGGAAATCCCCGAGAAAACCCGCTGACCAGTGGTCTCGTCCACCACGATCCCCACATGCGAAAATCCAAGAGCGGCCCTGCGGGGAGTCGAACCCACTTCGCCTAGGTGGAGGCGAGTGGGCAAACCACTACTCCACCGCGGCCCCTAGAAAAACCGGTAAATAGCACGATATTCCACGGTTTTTGTCAACTTTCAAAATAAAATTTTGTTCTATTTCTCTAGCACATTATCTTGTGTCTCAAATAAGCATACATTTTGCGTCAGAAATAGTTCGTTATACATACATTGCAGAGACTAAATGTTTGCTCATTGCGTTGGCAAAACTGTAATGTAGCATTTCCCTATCTCTTTTATATTGGCTACGAAAAACCCGAAAACTTCGATTGTCTTGTTCATCGTCAATTTTTGTCACACTCCTTCTTAACACAAGTCAGGACCGAGTCGTTCTCAACTTCTGATTGGCTGAGCAACATGCTCCATCTNTGTCACACTCCTTCTTAACACAAGTCAGGACCGAGTCGTTCTCAACTTCTGATTGGCTGAGCAACATGCTCCATCTCTAATGACCACGCTGTCGACAAGAAGTTAAGCCCTATTTGCCAAACAATATTATTACTCGGTTTTNATGCTCCATCTCTAATGACCACGCTGTCGACAAGAAGTTAAGCCCTATTTGCCAAACAATATTATTACTCGGTTTTCCGTCCGTTATGGTTGTGAATGCGCGTATAAAAACTATTTTATGGTTCCGTGTTTTTATTTATTCCTCTTACCCGTTACCACTGGATAGCTAACTATTTTACATTTTCACGCGTGTTTTTAAACTGTTACCAAGCATATTATTTTAATTCTGAGACTGCAGACAGAAACGCTAGTTTTTTGTGAAATATCCCACCCAGCGGCTGAAAGAAGAGTGAAAGTTGGAAATAACTAGGATTGGACTGTTAGTTAATAATCTACCAACAAACGTAGTCCATTCNTGAAAGAAGAGTGAAAGTTGGAAATAACTAGGATTGGACTGTTAGTTAATAATCTACCAACAAACGTAGTCCATTCATGGTCACTTCCCACTTTTCTGAAGCTATGCTAAAGTTCTACTTCCAGGATATTCCTCCGCCTCATGCAAACAAAGCTTAACTACAGGGGTCTAGGAAATTACCGACGGACTGATATATAAATGCCAGCCCCAACCATTGATCCTAGAAACATGAAATTTGAAGGAAACATTCGTTATGTAAAGTTAGGCAGCCGCTAAGGATGAATTTTTCGAAATACATCTCCTAAAGATGTGAAATGGAGGTTCAAAGTTTGTAAGGAAAAAAATATTATACGTTCCTATAAACTCGAATCTTCGTGAAGGTACTCTAAAATATAAATAATTAAACACATGTTTTACAGTTTATCATAAGTAAACCCATAGCAAAATTATTTTATTATCTACAAAATTTGTAAAATTATTTTATTATCTAAAAAATTTGTAAAATTATTTTAAGTTTAGATAATCTAAGAACCTTCTCGTACGTAACACAAAATTACTATTGTAATATTGTCAATTATTAATTTTGAATATATTGTCAACAGATGGTGCTAAGTTGATTATAAATCGCGCTACCATTAAATTTATGTCTACTTCCCCGAGATCTAACTAAAATTTTACCTATACACCATCGACTTACTTATATATTTTTTTTCGAATTTGTATTATTGCTTGAATTGATTTTGCTGTTTAATAATGAAATTCGTTTTTTTTAAACATTATATATATATATATATATATGTATTGATACCTGCCAAATGCTGAAGTTTGGAAGTAGGTATTGATTCTGCTCTGCGGCGTGAGGCGCCAGCATTTGATGCTAGCCCTCCGTGACAGGGCGTAGGAATACGTCGGCAATGTTGTCTCTAGGTCCAATTTACTAATAGATTTCACTTTATATGTGAGTTCACATAATCGAGTTTTATTGTTGCTTGAACAGGTTAACTGGTACATGAACTCACGAGA
>NQII01004092.1:400270-432022 GCA_002778355.1 Clitarchus hookeri | reverse complement strand
GCCTGGTACGAGTCCGGGCTGCTGAGGAAGGTGAATGGGCGCTTTGCACGAAACTGCTCTTTATATATAAATATGAGTGAATATGTTTACTCACGCGTATATACACAATTGAAATAAATCTGTTTTGATAATGGTTTGCAATATTTTACATAATTTTTAAAGAATTTCATCTTTTCAAGTTTATAAAAGATATATATAATACATACATATATTTTTTTATCATATAAATAGCCGGTTTCTTTGAGTATGTTACAATGTTTGTTAGGCGAATTCTTACGAAAAATTAGGCTGAAAAGATATGTAAGTTATATGATCTTAAAGTATTATTAAGGGTGTTACGCTCCCCGGAAAAAGGGAGGCTAAAAATATTTCAATTAAAAATATCAGAAACTTCAAGTGACGTAAAAATCGAATGTGGACAGTGTATCACAGAAAATAGGATAAGCAACCTATGAAACTAAACTGGAGAGCCACAAAAAATGGTATAGACGTGCGTATGAAAATAACAGAGGTATGGAACCAATCAGAGTAACGCGATGCGTTCGGCAACGCCTATATAAGACAACAAGCTTCTGGCAAAGTTGCTAGATCGGTTACTGCTGCTACAATGGCAGGTTATCAAGATTTAAGTGAGTTTGAATATGGTATTATAGTCGACGCACGAGAGATGGGACATAGCATCTCCCAAGTAGCGATAAAATTTGGATTTTCGCGTACGACCATTTCACGAGTGTACCGTGAATATGGGGAATCCGGTAAAACATCAAATCTTCGACATCGCTGCGGTCGGAAAAATATCGTGAAGGAACGGGACAAACGACAACTGACGAGAATCATTAAACGTGACAGACGTGCAAACCTTTCATAAATCGGCGCAGATTTCAATGCTGAGGCATCAACAAGTGCCAGCGTGCGAACTATTCAACGGGCCATCTTTGATATAGACTTTTTAAGCCGAAGGCCCACACGTGTACCGCTGTTGACTGCACGACACAAAGATTTACGCCTCGCCTGGGCCCGCCAACACCGCCATTGGACTGTTGATGACTGGAAACACGTTGCCTGGTCTGACGCGTCACGTTTCAAATTGTATGGGGCGGATGGACGTGTAAATGTATGGAGACATCCTCATGAATTCATGGACCCTACATGTCAACAGGGGACTGTTCAAGCTGGTGGAGTCTCTGTCATGGTATGGGGCGTGTGCAGTTGGCGTGAAATGGGATCCCTGATACGTCTAGATACGACTCTGACATGTGACAGATACGTAAGCATCCTGTTCGATCACCTGCACCCATTCATGTCCATTGTGCATTACGACGGACGTGGACGATTCCAGCAGGACAATGCGACACCCCACACGTCGAGAGTTGCTACCGAGTGGCTCCAGGAACACTCTTCTGACTTTAGACACTTCCATTGGCCACCTAAATCACCAGACATGAACATTATTGAACATATCTGGGATGCCTTGAAACGTGCTGTTCAGAAGAGATCTCCACCGCCTCACTCTCCTATGGATTTGTGGACTGCCGGGATTCATGGTGTGAATTGCCTTCAGACACTAGTCGAGTCCATGNGCCTCACTCTCCTATGGATTTGTGGACTGCCGGGATTCATGGTGTGAATTGCCTTCAGACACTAGTCGAGTCCATGCAACGTCGTCTTGCGGCAGTTCTGCGTGCTCGCGGGTGCCCTAAACGATATTAGGCAGGTGTACCAGTTGTTTTTTTTTTTTTGGCTCTTCAGTGTATATTTGCAAATAACATTTCCTATCAGGACCAACCACCTAGGGATTACAACTATCATATTACCTTAAATGTTGAACCCCTGAGCATTTAGTGAATTTTTAAGATAGTATCGCCATTCTCAAATTTACAAAAAGGTCTTTTGTTATAATACTTTAACATTCCTATCTCTGTCAAATAAAACGCGGCATCTTTGAGAAAAAATGTTAATGTTNTCTTTTGTTATAATACTTTAACATTCCTATCTCTGTCAAATAAAACGCGGCATCTTTGAGAAAAAATGTTAATGTTATTTTAGATCCTTACGCAGCTACTAACACAGAAATTATTTTCCCACGCAATAATTTAACGGCCCGGGTATTTTAAAATAGATGCCACGGAGTTTCGCAAGGATGTTAGCGTAGTGTCAAAGGCCCTGTAAAGGTTTTATATTCGTTGTATATATTTAAGGTTATTTTAATTCTTTATGTGCACCAAATATTTATTACATTTTTATCGTATACGTAACAAATTTGTGATTGCAATTTTTGCATGTGAAATTATATTTTTGATNTTTTATCGTATACGTAACAAATTTGTGATTGCAATTTTTGCATGTGAAATTATATTTTTGATTTTTTTATCAACGCCTAGTATTATAAAGTGAAAAAGAAGAGACAGTTTCTTATGTGATCATTAACGCTTCGACAGTATTTTAATATTCTGCTGAAAGTCTTTTGGTCAAAATTTAGTCCGCATTTTACTCAAAATACGTCTTCCTGCACATTTAATTTAAAATTATGTATGTAATGCCATTTAGTTCTTACTGGTACCTAGTTTAAAAAAAGGTGGTATTTGCTGTGTAAAACGCAATTTATTTACATTATGGTGTTCTGCTTAAATTGTGAAAAAATATCTTATTAGCATGCTGCATAATTTTTAAATACGCCCATGTCGTCATAAAACATGCTATAATGAATACATACATATTAGTAATGAATAGTATTTTTTAAATGCCTTCCACTCGCGTATGTTTATTGTGTACATCGATACGTACTAAATTAATAAAACTTTTATTTCTAAGGTAATTTTCACATGCACAGANGTATGTTTATTGTGTACATCGATACGTACTAAATTAATAAAACTTTTATTTCTAAGGTAATTTTCACATGCACAGAAACAAGACTTGCTTCTATTTCTTCGACTGCACGGCTTTATTGTTTGCAGCATAAACAGTGAATTGAAGAAAAAAAACCCAACGAAGAAAACGTAATATTTATATATATTACCACTAATATACAAAATATGATAACTAAAGTTTTCATTCGTTGTTGTGTTCTAAATTCACTGTCTAACAAGTGCTTGTAAATGTTGTTTTTTATTGTTATAATATAACACTTCCCTCAATGAATACATTCAAATCCTCGTATCTAAATGTGTATTTAAAAATGATTTTATATTGTGCGATTTTTACTGTATTTACAAATAGTAATTAATATTTATGTAAACGGAATTATGGACTGTAAGTGTAAACGGTACAAACCACATGCAAACATAATCAGTTGCACCTTAATTTAAATTGTTTCATTGGGAAAAATTCCTGGCTAAATCTGCTTTCACATGTAACATGAAGTTAGTAAAACATGTAATTTTTTATTTATTCTTTAATGCTTAATCAGTTCCAATCCCTTCGTTTATGATTGCGTATTAGCATGAATATTTCACTTTTTNTATTTATTCTTTAATGCTTAATCAGTTCCAATCCCTTCGTTTATGATTGCGTATTAGCATGAATATTTCACTTTTTATACAAAACAAATGGTGAAATATTTATTCTATAAGTTAGTGAAAAACTAAGTAATATATTTCAGTTTTTTCAGTGTCAGTTGTTTCATGTTAATTCCTCCAAAAGGACATCTAAGATATTCAACAATAATAAACTGACGTAACATTTTTTTGTATGTGTTTGAATATTCTTGAAAATAATGAAAAGCTTTTCATAAGTCTTTTTATAGCTAATATTACTACAAACTTGTTAATAAGTGCTTAATATACATAAAAAAAATTTGTTCTTTTTAACGTCATTCTGGATATTACTTGTTTCATAACTAACGTATTCAGTAATGTTTAAGGCTTTAGATACATCATATTAACCACCGTCAGTTCTGTTTTTTTAGATTTTTAAGCCAACCATTTTTATTCTTTCACGGGCAAGTTCTAACAGTTTATCAACTGTATTTCGAAAGAAAATCAACAATATCGATTTCCTGAAAACCATGGACGCAAGGTTTATAGAAAGAGTCGGCTATGTGCCATGCCAGTGTAATTGTTAATGAAGTTCTAAGAAAATATGTACTCAAGTAACTTCATGTGTATCACAAAGTAAAATCAAATATCATGAATCCATAAATCCTTCTAGGAAGTTTATTAATGTGTCGCTCATTCCACTAGCTGGAAAAGTGGTCAGTGACCTTATTAACTGTGGCTCGTTTTACTTGATGGAATGAGTGAACACAATGTTTTAATTAACAGACTGCTAGGAATTTTATTTTTAAGGAATGCAAACGTACTTACCGAAAAAAGAATTTTATTTCGATTCATGTTTAAACGAAGACATTTGTCAGTAACTGGTAAAATTTAGATTGGCTTGTGATGCAAATAATTTATTTGAAAAAGTACCCACGTGGTAGATATAAAGAAAGAGGATAAACTCATTTAAAATTTAGTAACTACTAACTTATCTAGAGAAGTTGAGTGTTATTTTTACTATGAAATGTGTTGAAATGAATTATAAAACATGAAAACGTGTTATCTTACGAATTTATCGTGTAGTTTGGGAGAGTTATAATTTACGAATCATAAACATTAAGTTAAATATTCAAAATATTAAGAATAAAAATAACGAAAAAGTTTTTCAGTAACTAGAAATGCAAGATTTTAATTTGTTACACAGTCAAAACGCGTATCCTTTCTGTAACAAAGTACAAATAGCCTGTACATAGACAGATGTAAATTACACGAGCTAATGTCTAATATCCAGCATGCTAGGCTAAAAAATTGTTTGATTTTTTGCGTTTGTAAATCCTTAATATTCCTGAATCATTATATTAAATTGAATAATAATTTATGATATATTTACAATCACAGAACAAGCCTAATATCAGTATCCTTCAGAATTACGCTATTATCAAAATTTCTATACACAAATTATGGAGTTATTTTTATTTAACTGAAATAATGTTATTTCATAATTATTGTTTTATTTTTCTTCATGAAGATGATTGAAACGCGAACGAAAAAATTAGCGGTTTCTGAAACTCATGACACTATTATTTCCTACCTAGAAACGGGGCCACATTTTCTTGGGGCAACACTACTTCAGCTGTTTTATTTTTCGTGAAATGAAACGCAAGCACAGTTACGTAGCATTAGCTGAAATGCGGTTATGGTGATAAAACGCGACGGAAATACCTCGGAAGTGGGGAAACGCCGTAATTGGGGTAATAAAGAATGCGGTTGAAAAATTGTTCTTCTGTGGGGGACACGATAGGAAGACGTCGTGGTGGAAATAAAGGCGAAACGGCGCTCTCGAGCTGTGGGTTTGTGTGGTGGGAATAATACAAAAGAAATGAAACTCCGCCCGCAACTAGATACGTTCTCTTCTGATATTTCCCCTCGGGGTACTTTCCTCTGTATCAGCATGTCTCCTGTTTGTTATACATTACAGCCGCAACAGCAGTCGACGTTAGTTTGTGCTAATAAAAATTACCCAAGAACAAAAGATTCAGTCCAACTCTGTGTTCGTCACTACCTCGTAACCTGAAATCAAAAAGTTTAATTTCAGATATCAAAAAGAGTATTGTGGCCTTTTTGTAATTCAAATTTGTCTTGTTTCATAAAAAACGAAGTATGCTTTTAATACAGTCAACTTTGTGTGAGAGTCTTCAACATAACAGCAAAAATTTGAGAGAATAATGTATATAAACTAACTTTTAAAAAATATTTTATATCACTTTATACTAACGGTGATATTAACACCGCCGCCATGTACAGAAACACACGTACAAAATAATTTTCGTGAAATCTATAATAATATTTCTGGAAATATATGTGTCATATGGACACATTCAATGCCAGTTGCTTCAAAGAAATGTATTTTCTCGAAATATCGTAATGACAGCTGGGTTCCGCGTTGAGACACTTTGCAAAACCGCTGGTTGTCATAACTTCTGATGTTAAGAATACCACTCCCCCCTCCTCCATAACCACCGCCATCACCTGCCTCTTCAAATTTCCAATAATTCTCGTCTCATGTGATATATATTTGCATAGCGAGATTTTGATTTTGTGAAGATTGCTTTCTAAAAAGAATATTTAAACTGAAAAAGATTATAATTTATTTGCAGCAAAACAATCGTATATCCCCCGTGCCTTACAACATACATATTCATGAGTGAAGTGGAATAGAGATTTTTGGGCGGCTCTTAAGATGGCGAACTTGAAAGACGATGATGGTGAAGCGAGGTGTGTATAGAACTGCCCGGAATGAAAGGGGAGGGGGAAACGGGAGATCCNGGGGGAAACGGGCGATCCCCGAGAAATACCACCGACAAACGCATTCATGAGCAAGTGCACACTTGCCAACATGTGATATCAGATAAAGCGCATCGCAACATTATTCAGAAATACCATTCTATAATTAAATAAACTTTCATCTATATAATTAGTACTTGTGCCTTGAAAATTACGTTATGAGCAGTACATACTGTATAACTACAGTTACAGCTACTCACGTAATTACGTTATGAGCAGTACATACTATATAACTACAGTTACAGCTACTCACGTAATTACGTTATGAGCAGTACATACTATATAACTACAGTTACAGCTACTCACGTAATTACGTTATGAGCAGTACATACTGTATAACTACAGTTACAGCTACTCACGAAATCCTACATCATTCTTAAGTTGCATCGTTTCCATTGAATCAATACTTTTAAATGCTGTAACATTTTTTATAGCAAAAGAGTTCCTACGTATACTTCTACCACTATATATGGTAGAACTTTTAATCCTAACTTTGATTTTGCCTTTCAAATAAATGCATATGTGTATACATGGAAGTATTAATTTATATATCCATTAATGTAAGTAATATATTCCTTCACGTTTAATACACTGAAGAGCCAAAAAAACTGGTACACCTGCGTAAAATTGTGTAGGGCCCCCGCCAGCACACAGAAGTGCCGCAAGACGACGTGACATTGACACGACTAATGTCTGAAGGTAGGNGGTACACCTGCGTAAAATTGTGTAGGGCCCCCGCCAGCACACAGAAGTGCCGCAAGACGACGTGACATTGACACGACTAATGTCTGAAGGTAGGCAGGAGGCAATTCACACCATGAATCCTGCAGGGCAGTCCACAAATCCATAGCAGTGCGAGGCGATGGAGATCTCTTCTGAACAGCACGTTGCAAGGCATCCCAGATATGCTCAGTAATGTTCATGTCTGGTAATTTAGGTGGCCAATGGANCAGTTACAGCTACTCACGTAATTACGTTATGAGCAGTACATACTATATAACTACAGTTACAGCTACTCACGTAATTCTACATCATTCTTAAGTTGCATCGTTTCCATTGAATCAATACTTTTAAATGCTGTAACATTTTTTTATAGCAAAAGAGTTCCTATGTATACATCTACCACTATATATGGTAGAACTTTTAATCCTAACTTTGATTTTGCCTTTCAAATAAATGCATATGTGTATACATGGATGTATTAATTTATATATCCATTAATGTAAGTAATATATTCCTTCACGTTTAATACACTGAAGAGCCAAAAAAACTGGTACACCTGCCTAATATCGTGTAGGGCCCCCGCGAGCACGCAGAAGTGCCGCAAGACGACGTGGCATGGACTCGACTAATGTCTGAAGGTATGCAGGAGGCAATTCACACCATGAATCCTGCAGGGCAGTCCACAAATCCATAGGAGTGCGAGGCGGTGGAGATCTCTTCTGAACAGCACGTTGCAAGGCATCCCAGATATGCTCAGTAATGTTCATGTCTGGTAATTTAGGTGGCCAATGGAGGTGTATAAAGTCAGAAGAGTGTTCCTGGAGCCACTCGGTAGCAACTCTCGACGTGTGGGGTGTCGCATTGTCCTGCTGGAATTGTCCACGTCCGTCGTAATGCACAATGGACATGAATGGGTGCAGGTGATCGGACAGGATGCATAAGTATCTGTCACCTGTCAGAGTCGTATCTAGATGTATCAGGGGTCCGATTTCATGCCAACTGCACACACCCCATACCATGACAGAGACTACACCAGCTTGAACAGTCCCCTGTTGACATGTAGTGTCCATGGATTTATGAGGATGTCTCCATACCCGTACACGTCAATCTGCCCGATACAATTGGTAACGTGACGCGTCAGACCAGGCAACGTGTTTCCAGTCATCAACAGTCCAATGGCGGTGTTGGCGGGCCCAGGCAAGGCGTAAAGCTTTGTGTCGTGCAGTCAACAACGGTACACGTCTCCGAAAGCCCATATCAATGATGGTCCGTTGAATAGTTCGCATGCTGGCACTTGTTGATGCCCCAGCAATGAAATCTGCGCCAATTTGAGAAAGGGTTTCACGCCTGTCAAGTTTAATGATTCTCGTCAGTCGACGTTTGTCCCGTTCCTTCACGATATTTTTCCGGCCGCAGCGATGTCGAAGATTTGATGTTTTACCGGATTCCCCATATTNATGTTATCGCTACCTCGGAGATGCTATGTCCCATCTCTCGTGCGCCGACTATAACACCAAATTCAAACTCACTTAAATCTTGATAACCTGCCATTGTAGCAGCAGTAACCGATCTAGCAACTTTGCCAGACGCTTGGTGTCTTATATAGGCACTGCCGACCGCATCTCGTTACTCTGATTGGTTCCATAACTCTGTTATTTGTATACGCACGCCTATACCAATTGTTTTGGCTCTTCAGTGTATTATTTGTGTTGTATTTTACTCATTTTCCATAAGATTCTCCCCGGTTATTTTCGTGTGTACGAAATTTTTTTTATTTGGCCTTTTTCACGCTACAAACAAATGAAACATATAATTTATTTTATACGGTATCTCATATTTTACTCAGCCTTTTTTTTTCTCTTTTTTTTTTAATTCACTAGTAACTTGTAAAAAAAATGTTATTTACTTCGCCTTCACGGGAAACATGTGGTTTCCTTTGTTGTGTGATAGAAACATTGTATTGCATTCAAGTTTATCTCAGGTGATTTAACTTCCGGTACATCACTGTATTTTATCATAGTTATAGTTTTCGTGGCGTATCATTGGAAGGGCTTCATTTTCCGCATTTATTTGTTGTTTTTTTTTTATATGATGAAAATTGAGTATGTATATTTTAGGATCAAGCGACATTTTTCAAATGCTCAACAATTATNTTTTTTTTTTATATGATGAAAATTGAGTATGTATATTTTAGGATCAAGCGACATTTTTCAAATGCTCAACAATTATGGCGTCTCAAATCCTGGATCTTACAGTGGCATAATTGTACGATAATATTTGAAACGTTCATTTTAATTTTTTGTTTATTTACACACACACCTCACGTATATATTTGATTGCTACAAATGTACTGTACTGCATTGTGCTGTGTGTGGAACATTCGCCACGTTTCCGTCGCCTTCGCGCGAACATTGCTGCCGGTATTGAAGTGTAAAAAGCAACGTAGATAAAAATCGATAGTGTTGCAGCCGTTAGCAATTCAACTAATCTCTATGTGACCCACGCCGTTTAGAGGAGCCTTCNATAAAAATCGATAGTGTTGCAGCCGTTAGCAATTCAACTAATCTCTATGTGACCCACGCCGTTTAGAGGAGCCTTCTTACTTAACCAGCGTAAGCTTGTCGCGTTAAAGATTACTTTATAAAGTCAGAGTTTTTAAGAGTCCATGTGACACATGTAATTGAAATAAGCGTGTTTGCGTCTCTTTCTCCTAACTAAAATAATTATAATTAATTATATAAATAGAAAATTCAGAAGAACATTGTTGATTACAGTGTTTAAAAAAANGTAACTAAAATAATTATAATTAATTATATAAATAGAAAATTCAGAAGAACATTGTTGATTACAGTGTTTAAAAAAACCGACAACACGCATTATGCGCTACAGGACAACTAATTGCACATTTAAAGAGGGGGAAACCCTGTTCGGAGAAGCGCGGCTTAGCCGCGATGGGGCGTCAAATTATCACAGCGCTCCAGATATAGAACACATCCACCAATCAAACGAAAGCTTCACGCCATGGATTACAAAAAGGTGTTCGAACTGTGGACCTGTAACATCATTACAAATCGTTTATCGGCGGGGCTGAGATCGGCACACATGTGAAGTTTTTCAGTTGTGGCGTGGATTCGTACGAAATCATCTTCCTCATATTTTACTNGCTGAGATCGGCACACATGTGAAGTTTTTCAGTTGTGGCGTGGATTCGTACGAAATCATCTTCCTCATATTTTACTGGAGTCTCTCACACCCTACTCACCACACTTCCTCAAGCAAAATAGTCCAAGAGTGTAAGATCTGGTGACAGTGGCGACAATGGAACAGGCTCTCCTAAACCAACACATCGATTTCAATATGTGGCATCCAGTTGGTCCGACACATTTCTGTCGTNGCTGAGATCGGCACACATGTGAAGTTTTTCAGTTGTGGCGTGGATTCGTACGAAATCATCTTCCTCATATTTTACTAGAGTCTCTCACACCCTACTCATCACACTTCCTCAAGCAAAATAGTCCAAGAGTGTAAGATCTGGTGACAGTGGCGACCATGGAACAGGCTCTCCTAAACCAACACATCGATTTCAATATGTGGCATCCAGTTGGTCCGACACATTTCTGTCGTAGTGTTATGGAGCTACATCGTGTTACAGCTGATATATACACAGCTGACGCATGCTTTTGTAATGAAGTTGGGGTCATCATTTCGAACAATTTTTGTAATCTAACTTGTCACGCTCTTGTTTTAATTTTAGAAGTGACTTAATTATTTAATTTGAAGCTGACCGCATTTCCTGCCTCCGAAGCACCGCAATACTTTGTCGTTCCATAGCGGCAAATCACACATTTAAGGACATAGGTTCCCTTTCGAGAAAGGTTCAATTCGTTGTCCTGTACTATAAGCTTCGCGTTGTTGGTATTTTTTAAAACTTTGTGTGCATGCATGAGATCATCGTTATTTCATAGGGCAGAATACTTTCCAGTTTTTTTTTTAGCCGCAGTACAAAACACAATGTTACTGTTTAAGAAATTATTGGTCGTAAATGCACTGTTCTTATTAAATATCTTGTAAATATTTTTAAAACTCTTACGTAGGATGCCTCTATTATGTTTACTCAGACTAGCTTCTGAAATATATGAAGCTCCAAGTATTTCACCTATTAATTTCGCAGAAAGCTATCTTTCAAATTCTTCTATACACTCAAGTGAAAACTGCTTGTTAATTTGTTTCTGCCCCATAAAACGCCATAGCACTTTGCTCTTAACTCCATAACACCGCTGATTCCTGTTCATTCTTAGCGCATAGTCAAACAAGACGTTTCTAAAGAATTGCGGTCCACTGATAATATTACCTAAAAAGAGTGACTGCTCGAAGTCTATCTTGCCACCGAAATCATTCGCGAAATCCTCGGGGCACTGCCAATAAACATATGTATCACACACTATTAACACTTTGAAGTGTTAATCAGCNCATTCGCGAAATCCTCGGGGCACTGCCAATAAACATATGTATCACACACTATTAACACTTTGAAGTGTTAATCAGCAAATAAATATGTGGTTACGACCGGCAAAGAAGTTCTTGGATAAAGAAGAACCCTGAGACAAAGTATCTCTGTCCCGTTGTTGTTTTTTTGTGAGTAGCAGACGGGGCGATCTACGGAAGTTCTAATAAGTGACGCAGACACCTGGGAGAACACGTCACAATTACGCTTCCCAGGCTCGTCTCAACTTCGTAGTGTATGCGAGGAAGAATACCTGACCGCCCACCTTGTGACCCGGNATGACGCTTCCCAGGCTCGTCTCAACTTCGTAGTGTATGCGAGGAAGAATACCTGACCGCCCACCTTGTGACCCGGAAACTGCCGAAAAACTTTTCTGCAGACCGAATTACCGGCATGACCTCGGACAAGTCCACTGTTCTTCGCTGAAACCAGAACTACGCCAGTATTGGTTACGTGTGACGTAACCAGTTGGTCCTTACATCTGGACGGCTGGCACTGCCGGATGACCTCAAATCACCGAGGTTAACAAAAAGTTGGAAACTCCCGGGAGTTCCCCTTGCCGCCCAGGCTGAGCTTGAATTACAGGAAATGGTGATGGTGTCGGCTTGGTGGCAGGCTGGTCGACTCCAGGAATTTCAATGTGAAGAAATTGAGCTCTATGGTAACGGACAAAACAAAGGGTGGAGTAACGGCCCACGCAGTCGCAAAATGCACAAGTGCCACGTAAAGGAAGAATGAGCACAGCACGGGCTGACCTCTATCCATGTTAGACGTTCCCTTCACTTAGTTTGACCATTGGGGGTACGGCTCATCCAACCCTTCTGATGAGGTCCTGGACAATTGAGGACATTGCTTTGTTTGAAATATTATCGCCATGGGGGTGAATGATTAAAATAAATATTTTGAACATACTCCATTGCTACGCTATGTCGTCACAGAAGACCAACTTAATTTACTGTGACGACATCGTGTAGCAATGGAGTATGCTCAAAATATTACTTTATAATTGACGACCTGCATATCGTCAGATGGTGTTTGGACTCATGCTGGTAGTGGTTTAAAATTAGCAAAGGTGGTAGATATTTTTCTCCCTGGGAAAAAGAATATGTCCAGTGGGGCAGTTTAGCTGTGCCTAGTGGGGAATGCCGTGCCTCAAATGAGAAAGTTCAAGAGATTGATAATAACACACTCTCGATGGCCATTCGACTAAGTGGGGTCCAGAGGTACCCAACATAATATACTATATCTGGATTGCCGTCAGTGCAAATGATTTCAATCAAGCTGCCGGAATAGTATATGAATTTAATTAAGTTTTTAATTTTTATTTCTTGTTAACTTACATATGCTTAAAAGTAATTTTGGCAATATTTCTCCACTGCAGAGGAAACGTTTTTAGCACTTTAAAGAAAAAAATTGATGTCTAAGCTGTTCACTGTAAAGTGAGTGTTCTTGCAATCATCCTTTGAAAAAAAATTATTTCCCCTTAACCATTTTAGGTATGGTAGTCTGTGCATAGGATTTTGCACAGAAAGTGAACTTAATGATGGATAATGTACACAGCAAAGAAAACTGTCCAGTAATGGAGGCTGCTTACATGAAGGGAGATATCGTACGTTGTTAAATATATATATAATAGTCTCACAAACAGCTGCTGCCAATAAGTTACAAATAAAAATTAGTTTGTTTCAACACCTAAAATTACATTTTTATATATACCTGAAAGAGTTAACTACATATATATTCCACAGTTCACACTGGCATGCAGGCCCCTAATTAAGAGTGCTGTGTACCTGGAACTTTTTCGGTCATTCGAGGCACAGAAGCGAGGGAGAGATAAAGGCGACATCGACCCATCTACCTATTATCTTGGCGAATCTACAGTACACACAAAGTTCTAAAATGGCGTGCAGTGTTCCCGTTGTACCGCGGCAACTATGGGACTTTGAGCGCTGGCCATATCATTTTATTGGTGCTAACTCTGTAGCAAAGTTCATTACATGTCCATATACTAGATTTGAGTGTTTCCGATCACTACATTTTGTGAAAATTTAGTGTGGAAAGCCAGTTTTTAGCGGTGTACAGAGTTCGGAAACTGTGTTTGTGATGTGCGTGGTGTCTTGAAAGTGGTCTTCGTACCTCTTCTCAAATGTATTTTCTTTTCGTTGTTCAGCACATTAGACGTGCGTTAAGTAATTTCGTTAGAAAAAACCTGTATTTTAAACATACTGTAACTAGGTGCATAGTCCGCTTAAGTTGGCAGAAAAAAAAATAGTACCAAGTCTTGATATTGTACTGGGGATATAGTTTTTAAATTTATGGTAAAGTGAGTTTATTTTCCGCCTTATACACAACCGAGTAAGAAATTGCTCATTAGAAACACATTTAGATATCTAACAGTTTCACGCTTTTCCCTTTACTGGTGCATGAATAAATTAACTATGCTATGGCAATGTAAATTTTGCATATTGCAAAAGGTCACACAAAGAGGAGAAAGGTACATCTTAAGCAGGTATTTAAAAAATGGCCATTTAACCGGGAACAGCTTGTAACTACGTAATTGTATTTTTAATAGGTCTGTTGGAATGTCTATTGTTAGGAACAAAACCATTTTCTAGATCTAAAGTACATTTCGATATTTATCACATCAAGTGTAAGTACATATGTTTTAGTCTCCAATTTTTTAGTACAATGAAGTTCCTTTTGGGGTTTGCTGCTGCTGTTTGGATCGTAATTGAAAGGAAATTTGTCCTGCCGTTACGTATAGAAGGTAACAAAATTTTAAAAAGATATTTACGCAAGTCTAAATAGTTTAAATTTTTTGTTAATTTTTATTATAGGTGTCATATAAGAGAACATACAAAATTAATTACATCGTTTAAAATGATATATATTTGGTTAATTTGTAAACATATGTGTGGTTCACTCACAAAAATTAACTACTGCCTACAATTTATTGAAACACACAATATTACTTACAACGTGATATCTAGTTTGCACGTCAAGGTATACCTCCGTACAAACATAACGTGCAAACTGCATAGTAAATATCGAAGTGACATAATTAAGCAGTGCTCTAACATTTATGTACACACCAATTTATAAAATTACTAGCTGAACTGCTGGCGTTGCCTGCATATCATTTTGTCTTTTAATATTATACAAATGTAGGCTTTTCAGTAAAGATGTAATAATATCTTACAAAATGTTACCTAACCTCAAGTCATAATAACAGGAAGAGGCTAATATATTTTTTAGTGACAACTTTTGGCATAATATATTCCTTACTAGCTGTGCCCGCGGCTCCGCTCGCGTGGACTACATAATTATCGTTTAGGTTTTTTAAAAAAAATTAGTTCAATTTTACTTAGTGTCATTCTTCTATACTCTATACATATTATAAAACTCAACGTCTCCGTGAATTAAAGAGCAAAAACACTTATTAGTATTTCTCTGTTATAGATAGATATATGCTACCGCGGAGTTTATTATTCTTTTTATTCTACACAATTATTCACTACAGTATATTGTTCCATTTTTAACGGTTCAGAAGGCGTATTGCAAGAGAGCGCGCTGGCGGCAAACTTTTTTCCGACTTGATTCACTATTATCGTTTGTAAATGTTTTGAGATATTTTCTCACGATAAAAAGTAGCCAATATCACCTTTTAGCCCTCCAACTATTTCTTTGCAAGAAATTACGTCGATCTGTTGGTCGGTTGCGACGTTGTATTGTTATTCCGTTTGTGTACTTTTTCATTTTCCAATAAGAATTTCCCCCAGGGAATGAGATATTTTTCTCGGGATAAAAAGTAGCCTATGTAACTTCCCGGCCCTCCAACTATCTCTGTGCAAAAAATCACATCGATCCGTTGCTCCGTTGCGACGTCGTCCCACACTAACAACTTACAACTCGTAATGAAATTGTACATATCGTACAATATTANTTGTATTGTTATTCCGTTTGTGTACTTTTTCATTTTCCAATAAGAATTTCCCCCAGGGAATGAGATATTTTTCTCGGGATAAAAAGTAGCCTATGTAACTTCCCGGCCCTCCAACTATCTCTGTGCAAAAAATCACATCGATCCNATAAAAAGTAGCCTATGTAACTTCCCGGCCCTCCAACTATCTCTGTGCAAAAAATCACATCGATCCGTTGCTCCGTTGCGACGTCGTCCCACACTAACAACTTACAACTCGTAATGAAATTGTACATATCGTACAATATTACATTTGCAGTATTTTAGGTAACGAATATTTTGCAAGAGTACCCTTCCTCACCTGAATACCTAGAAGGGGTTACATACCCATAGAACTATCATTTTGTTTAAGCATAGTAAACAAAGAAAATTTGCTCTTCTTAAATTGCAGGGGCTACATTATAACTACGTTTGTGGCGGAAGTAGCCTACAATTGTTGGNAGAAAATTTGCTCTTCTTAAATTGCAGGGGCTACATTATAACTACGTTTGTGGCGGAAGTAGCCTACAATTGTTGGACTCTATACGCATAATTACATTAATTATTTATATATGAAGAAATTGCACAGCGCACAATTTCATAACCTTAGTAACACGAAATATGGCAAACAGTATAATGAGCTAAAAAAAAAAGGAAGAGTTCAGATTGCACGTCCAGCTAGACGGTAGCATTTAATAGATCATTGAATGTAGCGCCGGAAAAGGATGGAAGTCGTGAATGAGAGATACGACCTCATCTTTGGGGTTTAGGGCCCAATTTAGGACCGGAATCAATTTTGACCTAAACAGTATTTTTAATTGAGCACTGAAGGATATCCCTACCAAATTCGGTACATATCTGTCAAACGGTGTAGAATTGTATAGAGAACATACATGCATACGAATTTTCACTTTAAATGCACGTGAATGTGTTTTCAGCACAAATGATCGCATATCAAACAAATTTGATTAATCTTTGCCCTTAATACATTGGTGTTAGCAATTTTTGTTATATGCGTTTCGTACTCACAGTTCTACGCCGCAATCCCCGATATACATGTTTTGCTTAGACATGACTTAAAAAATGTCTTTTTAAAAATTATCAAAATTGCCAACCTGCAAAAATAATTACATTGCGATTGGTTTCATACGAAATAGATATATTATTAATGGGATTTTTTTTCTGGACAGTGGTATTCAACAAGTCCGATCACATATTTAGTTTTGAACTACCGTGTACAAATTTGAGACATGTGCATTAACATGAAAGTTATATATGATCCTCTTTCTTTCATACCGTTTTGATTGTTTATTAATTATGTTATTTCTGGTCTGATGCCTAGTAAAGATCGTTGTCAACAATCATAAATGCACAGGGAATGAGCTTGCTACATTTTTTAATTAAAAGAAAAACGAATTACATTTAATGGCCAGTTTTCTTTGAAGGAATTCAAGGTGCTTTGATCTCACAATCGGCGCAATATTCTAGTGTTTTCGAACACAATATAAAGTTCAACTATCGCTTGCAGAAACCTCAACTGAAGTGAAAAATAGCTGTACGATTACCATATAATGCAATGGGAAGAATATGCCTAAATACGAAACGAAGGAAACACTCAGCTAGAATGATAGTGCATAATTCACGGCGACAGATCGCTGTAGATTACATCCCATGTTTCGTTTTTTTTTTGTAAACTTTGTAATTGTAAATATTTATTATGTTTTTCTCCTTCTGGACTCTATTTCAATCTTTGCTGTTTTACGTGTGCAGTGAAACCGATTTGCCTTCATTCTTAATATTTAAATTTTTTGTATAATCATTTTTTGTAAAATGCTGACGTAATTTATTTAATATATTTGACCATATGAATTGATGAAAGAAAACATGCAAATGCCATACCAAATGTGTGTATCAATTATTATAAATTTTTGCCCTTCCACTCTCCTTCAAAATCATATTTCTTACTAACGCTCATTACGTATTTCCCTGCGTATTTTCGCTGTCTCTATCTCTATCTCTCATGAGACACTTAGGTGTGTATAATGCTACTGATCAAAATATTAATATTTTATAAAAAGTTGAACTTTGGTCAACTGTGAACGTTTTTAACTTCTGTAACGGTAACTGATGTCAAAGAGAATTGCTATGTTCGACGGCTTTGATTAAAACTGATGAATTTGGTTTCATTTAAGGCTGCACATTATGCTTTGTAAGTGATTTAGCGCTACTTTGAAAGTGGCCTTGCTCATCTGCTGTAACATAAGCTATTACAAGATTTTCCAAGTATTTAAATAGTAACCCCATTCCGTGATGATAAAACTCGACATTACGACCTTATTTAAATATGATAAGTTTCTAAACACGTTTCCGTTTAATGTTTTTCGATTTAATAGTTCGCCTTTGAATAGAGAAACGTGGGGTTAGAGACTGTTTGTTCGTTGCGTTTTGTATGCTCACGAACGCGTAAGTCATTATGAAATAATGATAGTGCTTAGTTGTGTTTTTATCAGAGTGAGTAGAGAAGCCACCTTTCGCGATGGATTATCAAAGAGCCATGCGTGACAAAAATAAAGATAAAACAATTTGCACAGAAAGGAGAAATCAAGACTTCGGCTCTTCCTTTCACGTTTCTGAGTTTGAAAAAAGTTGATAAAATATTTCTCCCTTGTGTGTAGACAAGAGGTGAACTGTGAGAATTTATGCTTCTAGAAGAAACTTTCAAATATCCCAAAAGAAAGTGCCGTATTTGTTTTGAGATTCTGAAGGAATATAAGGAACTTGAGTTTGAGTTGACGCTGTGTGTTTCTTATTGGTTTCCCCCCAAGAAATCTGTCACTTTCTATAAGAATCTTTTCTCTCCAGTAACACACTAAAAGAATATACGTTTCTGATATTCTTTCTGATAAATTTTTTTTTTTCCACACTGACATGTATCTCCAGGTTTTATACAACTTCCTCCCAGTGCAGTCAAAAACGTTCTAGCATAACACATATTGCAAAGTAAATACTTCGTAGGTTTTAGCTATGCATTAGAAACGGTTTTATATTTTCAAATTCGTCCCAGGAATGCTACTTGTGTTATTTTTGCGACCGAAGCCTCGGTGGCGGTATCTGCTTAGACGCCACTTCATACTAGAGACTCCAAGCCAACGGTTGTTGACAGGTACAGAGACATTCAAGAGTTTGGAAAGAAAGAAAAATGCCATTTATTTATGTTATTTATGTTTTGCAATATTCAGTTTTTTTTTAAGGCTGGTTGTAAGAGATGTGATAGTGTGGAAGAATTTTGCAGTTCATGAAGGCATGAGTGGTCAGACGGCTGTTATAACTCGAGATCCGGAAATTTCGAGGATTCATTCGGCAGCAAGCTAGACTCCACAATCCTTTGTGTACTCGTTATTGGTTGAAAGTCGTCCGGGACGTGTCTAACGCACTGTGCTCCAATGGAAACTTAAATGTACATGTGATTGCAGTTTACCTTGTCCTCCAATGAATTCGTGAAATTTCCTGGTCTCTAGTTATAACTACCGGCCAGGCTCATGTTATAAATACTAATAAAAGATGCAATTTTAACATGGAGATGAAATGTGTATTTTTGGTATATTAATTGGTGTTACTGGTGATATTCGTGCACTGTGCCATGTTCAGCTAATGGATAATGCACACATTAATAATTCTTCGTAGTAGTTTTGTAACGCTTTGTTCTGCTGCGCTGCTAACGTTTCGCACAGACCATTAGTTAGAAAACATTTCGCGACGAAGTATCAATCAGAAACAAAAACTTAAGCAAACGCTGGAATATTACAAGAGGACTTAATGACACGGCCAGAGTAATTAGACAAAGTTCATCGGATCAACTAAAGCCAGCCATCTCTCCTTCAGCCGCCCTCCTCTAGTCGAAAACCTTCATCAAAGCATAGGAAGACATATGTTTGACTCTCTTATAAAGGCATTAACTTACTTGACTCGCGATGAGATGGCAACAGAAAAAAACGAAACTGTTATAAATATTAGTTTTTTGATTGAGATTCCATCCCTTCATAATATTTTTATATCCGATTCTTAACAAGAACATACTAATCCGTGCGACAGCACGGGTGAGTTAACCGGTTCGGTCACACATTAATTTCTCTGAGTTCAAGTGTTTCAATAACGTAATTTTTTTCGAATGCATTGTACTCGTGTTCAGCAATTTTTCGCACCAAATGAACAACGTGCTGTGTGCTAGATTATATTTACATTAACCATTCGTGTAAAAGCGGTGTATAAACTTCCACGAATCACATCAGCGACAAGGAAAACTCTCAGATTACTCGACAATGGTGACTTGCTGTGTNGGTGTATAAACTTCCACGAATCACATCAGCGACAAGGAAAACTCTCAGATTACTCGACAATGGTGACTTGCTGTGTACAGCAACGGTAATAACTTTCATTCATCTGCAACATGCCCACGTGCGTGGACATGTTGACTGATCCTGCGAACGAGAAACAGCTAGAGCGCGGCCAGTAGCACTGTATTCGAGTGCGTCAGCGGATGACGTCGNGACTGATCCTGCGAACGAGAAACAGCTAGAGCGCGGCCAGTAGCACTGTATTCGAGTGCGTCAGCGGATGACGTCGATGGTGATGGCGGCTGCAGGGTGACACAGGGTGGCGGGCTTGGCTTATGTGCTATAGAGCGATAGCAATCACTACGAGTGTTCTGCCATGGCAGTGCAACGCGGAGAGTGGGAGGATATCACTGACGATCAGCGCTTCACGTGAATTTTACTGCGCAATGTACAGGCAGTTTCAGTCGCTCTCGGACCCAGATGTTTGCTCATATATATCAAACTGTTGCTAATAATGTAATGAAATGTGCGACGGACACACATCGGTGTATGAGAAGCACGGTGACGTCACTGGAGGTGGCGCCACAGTCTCTCTATTCTTTGCGTGGGCGTTCGCGTTTGTCTGGACTAACAATCCGTTAAATGCCACCCGTACGGACGTGTACGTGCAGTTTGTGTTTTTGGCCCTGCTGTTATGACGCACCTGATAGTGGTTCGTCTTTGTTTGGGTACAGTATGAGTCGGTATTCAGTGAAGTAGCGTGTGTGTATTGAAAGCACGTATTGGAAAACGGACTCCATTAACTCGTGCCAAGGGCAATTTATTGTACACTTTGGGAACCGGAAACCTCCTGCAGAATCATCCATTCAATATTTGATGAGTGAACTGGAAATAAGGGGAACATTGTTGGATGTGCGTGCAGCAGGACGTTCAAAACTGCCAGTGAGAAACAGATTGCTGGGCTCGCCAAAGAAGTTGTTGCGTAGACTGACGCAGGAGATGGGGAGTTTCAGCAAGCATATGTCAACGAACTGTTAAAAAACAAAGCTGTGGTGTGATGTTACAGATGTGCAACAATTGCAACCAACTGACAAAACTAAAAGATTCAATTGTTATTGGTTTCAGCGATTGTCAGTGCACATCTTGGAATCCTTGAATACACGGGGTTCTCCAGCGAAGCATACATGGCTACATTTCAGTAGAAAATCCTCACACTGTACATGAAACAAACCTTTATTATGAAGAATTTGGAGCATGATGCGATTTATCAATGCACCGAGTAATTGGTCTTATACTTTCAACACAACAGTGGATACCGACTATAATGGGGGAATCTTCCAAGTGATTGCGAATCATTTGGTAACGCGGAACTCGGTGCTGGGTATTATCAGATCGATGTCGCCACTTGCTACACATCAGACGCTATAATGAGAGAAAATGTGTCCTTTGAAGATCATGTCATTTCCAAAGGACATTGGCGATACAAATCGCAGGAAGTTACCCCACTGGATTCCTTACTATGGGACATGGAGAAAGAGAAAGTCCATCGCAGCGAGCCACAGGCTATCGTGGAACTGCAAGACACTATTCAGAGGGAAATGGACTTTGTAACTCCTTATGTGTTGGCGACTACCCTCCGTAACATGTACAGGCGTGTGTAGGCATGCACTGATGTTATTGGTGACAATATCCAACTCTTATTGTGACGTCACCGTTCTTCTCATGCACCAAGATTAGTCCGTAGCACATTTTATTACGTTATGACTAGTAGTTTGATATTTATGAGCGTGGGTCGGGTGCCAAGATTGAGTGAATCAGTCTGTATAACGCGTAAGTAGTTGTGTAAGTATAATACAAATAATAGAATTCAAATTTTCTCACTACACCGCTTGCTACTATTATTTTAAAAAATATAAGATATTAATTAAGAACCCTTCACAAACCATGTATGAAACAAAACCCAATTTTTGCAAGTTTACGCCTGGGAATTCAAATAACACACTCATGCTGTCAAATTCTGGCACCAAATGGAATCGTAGATATCAAACTAAATTTGATAGGTGTAATGGTATATACGAAAGAGAGTGGTTATTACGAGTATCACTGGAAACGAGCAACGATCCAGCCACGTGTGGTACAGAAGTAGTATGTATTACTGTACCTCACGTGTCAGTGCGATAAGACGTTGAGTGAAACGAAAACCGTCACATCAGTAGGCGTTAAGATAAGTGTGACGCTGTAACAAGAAGCATATATTGTATCACTCACCTGCGGTCCTTCAAACTGTGGCACTGCTATAAATCGTTTCTGAAGAAAAACCGTGATTTGTCGCTAAAGACAATACGTCACTAGTCCGTAGCAGCGATTCAAGTTACTTCCTCCTGGCGTCATTGCAAACGAATGCAAGGATTTTTGGGTGGTAATGGCAGAACACACAAAGTTCATCGATATCACAGATTTGCATGCACTAAGTATATATCAATACTTCTGGTATAGACACTGTGCTCTAACGAAGCTGCCACGTGTCACTGGATTGTGGACATGGAAGCCACTAGTTCTGTTCGTGCCTCTCTGACAAACCACTTTTCTTTCTCCTGGTGGTCTGTCGGGACCGTCCAGAACAAATCCGCCATGCATGGGCACCTCAATATATACGTCCATTCCTCCCAACAGAATCTTCGAAGTCTGAAAATCCCAAATAATTTACATTTCGGCGTTACATAGCGCATGTCTCTCATAGCCCTGTTATTTGTCATGTCTCGCACTCCTTTCAAATTACTGCTATTTCGTACATATTCTCGGCATGACAATAATTTATTTATCACGTCTGCTACATATCGTGGATGTCACATCACNTGCTATTTCGTACATATTCTCGGCATGACAATAATTTATTTATCACGTCTGCTACATATCGTGGATGTCACATCACATGCACTATTCTAAGGACTATTTACATATGGCCACCCGAAGAACGATGGAAGCATCCGCGTACCTCGCATGTCACAGAAATCTTAAATAGTTTTCGTATCATCCATCGATTTACCTTTTTTTGCCAACCTCAGCTGTGACTGTATTATTTTACTGACTGCGCACATTTAAATGGCAATGAATGTGCATGTAAAAAGTGTAATGCACCAATGTTAATCATAGAGTGCTAACAACACACGCTTTCTACAGCACACCCAGGTTCCAATATTTTACGGTGAAACAAAAATATCACCTCTTGTCTTTGACTGCACCTCTCGATAGAGAAGCGTGGCTAATACGGTGCTTTAACATCACATTAGTAAGAGCAGTGAAGTATGCGACCATTTTTGAAAACTTTTAATTGCGCTTTAAGACTATTTTTTTAGACACTTTAACACTTGTTTTAAAACAAATATATATAATATATTAAAATTCTCCGGTACTAATATTTAATCATTTTTCCTTGGACTTTCTCATTATGTTGATTTAATAACAGAGCATATAAANTGCTATTTCGTACATATTCTCGGCATGACAATAATTTATTTATCACGTCTGCTACATATCGTGGATGTCACATCACGTGCACTATTCTAAGGACTATTTACATATGGCCACCCGAAGAACGATGGAAGCATCCGCGTACCTCGCATGTCACAGAAATCTTAAATAGTTTTCGTATCATCCATCGATTTGCCTTTTATTGCCAACCTCAGCTGTGACTGTATTATTTTACTGACTGCGCACATTTAAATGGCAATGAATGTGCATGCAAAAAGTGTAATGCACCGAAGTTAATCATAGAGTGCTAACAACACACGCTTTCTACAGCACACCCAGGTTCCAATATTTTACGGTGAAACAAAAATATCACCTCTTGTCTTTGACTGCACCTCTCGATAGAGAAGCGTGGCTAATACGGTGCTTTAACATCACATTAGTAAGATCAGTGAAGTATGCGACCATTTTTGAAAACTTTTAATTGCGCTTTAAGACTATTTTTTTAGACACTTTAACACTTGTTTTAAAACAAATATATATAATATATTAAAATCGATGTAATTTATTGTTATATAAGAATTTTGATACTAATTGGTTTGATTTTATTGTTTTTTTTATATGATAGCAAAAAAAAATGCGTACGACGTCGTTTTAGAAATGTTTCTGATCATTCTCCGGTACTAATATTTAATCATTTTTCCTTGGACTTTCTCATTATGTTGATTTAATAACAGAGCATATAAACAACACTATGTAGTAAATAGATGACAGCCACTTGACAGAAAGTACGTGTTAGTATTCACGGTGCAGTTTGTGATATCCCAACAGTCACGAAACAAAAACCTCTTTAGAATGGGTGAACGGAATAAATAAAATATCTGCATGCTTCAATTTCAGTTCTCAGCATAAAGTTTACACAAAATATAAATATGTGTATAAATAACGCAAACAAGAACAGTGTTTTCAAAAGAAAAAAAAACACTTAGGTTTACTGCCACAATTTGATTATAGCAAGCGTAACCACTGTAATTATCCACCTTATTTCAATTGTGTCCTTTGTATATTATGAAGGATTATGACATCATCACCTTGTGTTATCATTAAAAACAATACGGAGAAAGTGCACAGTGTGAAATAAACGCGGCGAGATATGAACATATGGTTCCCCCATCTTCGATATCATAAATCCTCAAACAAATAAATAATAAAGTACTGTAGACTACGTTGGGCAGTAACANGGAGAAAGTGCACAGTGTGAAATAAACGCGGCGAGATATGAACATATGGTTCCCCCATCTTCGATATCATAAATCCTAAAACAAATAAATAATAAAGTACTGTAGACTACGTTGGGCAGTAACGGTACACATAACTGAATTTAACTCATAATTGATTTAAGATATAATTTTCCAAGGCTGCCGATTTTATCCCATTTTTAATATTGCGTGGAAAATTATTTATTTTAAAAAAATTACATATTGGGCAGTGAAAACTAATATTATTGCTAGAAGTNCAGTACACATAACTGAATTTAACTCATAATTGATTTAAGATATAATTTTCCAAGGCTGCCGATTTTATCCCAATTTTAATATTGCGTGGAGAATTATTTATTTTAAAAAAATTACATATTGGGCAGTGAAAACTAGTATTATTGCTGGAAGTTTTTAATATAAAAAGATAAAATTAGAAGTTTAAAATTGTGAGGGGATTGCCGTCTTGTTCCCCTTAGCAACTATGTTACTTAACATGTTTCTGAACTAAAGTTATTGAAATAATACTGTAACTTTAATCAACATTCATACGTATATGACGCAAAATGAGTGCAACACGTGAAAGTACTATTTGTCAAAAAACGTCCGGCTACGTTATGTAAAAAAAACTAATCATGATATAATTTGCCGTCAATTTCCGGAACGTTTTTATTTTTGACATCATATTTGTTTGCGGTGTTTTTTAAAGGCACACGCGAAATGTACCCGCCGGTTCGGGGAGGGTGATATTCCAAAATGTTATTGCTACCTATTACGCCTACCACTAGTCTGGAAATCTCCCCGCAGTCGGCTGCAAGCTAATGGCCCTCTTCCCCCTCTTTAACCATATCCCCCCTCTTCCCCCTTTTCAAAACCCTTTGCCCCTTCCGTCGCCAATATGCACAAATAACAGGATTTGCGCTACACCGTTCGCTTCGGGAAGGAACGGCAAGGTTTAAACCTCCAGGATTATTCAAAAATTAGGAGTTCGGCTTGGATAACAAGGCGCAGCCGTGCCCTTGCTAAAACGGCTTACTGACCAGGCAGCCATTTAGTTCCGCCATATTCATACCGCGAGCACACACACACATACATCTTTCCCATGTCTGTGTTTCCAGTTACTTCTTTGAGCAATTCAAACACCGCTCTTCCCAGAGCATTGTTTCTCAACGTGAAATATGTAAAGTTATACATTTTTTATGGATTTGGATGTATAATTGTAACATAATTAGGTTACCAAACTAAAAATAATCCTGTTTTCTGCAAAACAAGTTAGCGTATTATTAAAACATTTTTAAACATGTTTTCATATATGTAATCTTTTATAACGCAATTTTTTTTTTAAGTTGTACTACTTTTATGGATGTTTAGTGTTAAACTAAAAGATCCACTTGATAATGTCACGAGCACGGAATTTGTGTGGATGGCCGGGGTGGGGCGGAGGGTGTAGCTAGTTTAGTGTTGAGTGAAATAGTTTATCGGGTTACGTCGGCGCTTAGTAGCGAGTTGTTGAGCGAAGGTCAGTGTACCTCGCTGGGAAGCGAGCCCGCTCCGCCTTGGAGGGTAGCGAGTAGACTGACGACTACTTCTACTCTACTGGAAACATATGTTGTTGTTACAAACATTCTTAATTATATTTTATCTAGACTCGCTATCTCTTCACGCCAACACAAGATAAGGAAGGGACTAACAAGACCAATTATCCGTATTTTTGGTTGTGCCCCAATATATAAATAATTTTTTTCCAAGAAAACAACATGAGAAAACTTGCAGCTTATAGTGGCGGGCGAATCCACTTCCGGCTGGATTAAAATTGCTCACGTAAAACCAAACTTATATAATATTGTAATGCATAGGTTTTAATTAGAACACTTTTGGTCGAAACGGACCATCTAATTAAAAATTTTACAAGGAAACTGCCATGCAGCAGTCTGTAAAATATGAGCATTGCCGAAATAAAACTGACAAAAATATTATCAGACCTCGGGCTGGGTGCACGTTGCTATACTATACACAAAAGAAAAATGAAAAGTAAAACCACAAACCTGAAATTCAGGAACAAGAGAAACAAAGGAAAAGGGGAAAAGAAGTTCCCCTTAAAACAGCGTGCACCAAACCGCGGTTTCATGTAGCACAACAACAAATATCGACTGCGCAAAGTTTCTAGTAGACATGAATCATGAAATTCAGCAGCATTCACGACAATGACAGTAGTATATCAAGTACTCCACTATAAACCATTCAGAAAGATAGAAGAGACTGCATGCCGTAAGCTATGTATAAACTCAGAGATGCCTGCGTTGGTTTCCGTTGCTGCAGGCTTGTTAACAAACGTGATACAATGCGTCAACACCAGTCAGTTTAAAACCGAACAAACAGCATGATGACTCCGCAGAGAAGAGCACCGCTCAAGTGCCAGACACCCGTATAAACACTCCCCTCCCCCTTTCGCGCCACCAAGGTGCAGCACTCTTCCCTGAAGGGCGAACCTCGACGACCGTCGTAGAACATGCCAGCAATCAGGAGCAAGACAATGTCACTGTAACAGCCAACTGTTCATGTACAATAACTGGAAAAGCCGCGAAATATATGGAGGCCTTGCTAAGGCTTTCTCCCTCGTAACACGAGTACAATGGGCAACTCGTCCAAGCAATATGTTGCTTAACAAATATAGAGTAATTTTTTTTAACATTAAAGTAGTTGGTTGTTGGTTCGTTACATGCTGTTGATAACAATACTGTTCGTAAGAGGTATGTATTTTTATGTTGGGCCAACTTCTTGAGACCAACATGTTATGTAAAATTATGGAACACACAATTTTATGTCAACAATGCCTTTGTCTTGTATTTTGTGAACTACAAAGGATTATCCATTCTCTATTAAATAAATTCAGTCAGATGTATCATGTGTCACTATTGGGAGCACAATAGTTGCTAGTTGGTACTTATTTTGAAATTGGGCCAACATATTATATCCAATATTATACAGATAATTGAAACCACTATATTTCTGATTAATAAAACAAATAACTTCGTCGTTGCTCATAGGTTGACTAATAGTTGGAAGAAAAACTATCGTTTGTTTGGTATGTAAGCTTCCGTTGGGCTAACATCGCACAAACCACCATAATACCCTCAGAAAATGGTGCCACTTAATTTAAAAAAAGACGGGACATAATGCAGGTGTATTTTTTTATACATTAAAACTGTATATTGATGGTTTCTAACGAGTTGGTAAGTTGTATGCATTTGTATGTTGGGCCAACGTTGTGCAACCAGCATTTTATGTCGAATTATGAATCAGATATTTTGAATGTCAATAACGTCAACCATGATTTTCAGGCAGAATTGAAAACTATATCTTCAGTAGGGTGTTTGTTTATAATAAGTTTAAATTCAAGCAGGTAAATTAAATTCATCTAGGAAAAATTAAATATATGCTTATTAGTAACGCATTAATTATTTGATATTAATATAAGCATTCTATTAATTTTTGTATCATTTTAAGTAACACGTCAATGTAAGGTATGGACTTCGAAGGATTTGATAGTGGTATTAAGAAAAACATTTTAACAGATGAAGTTTGTTTGCTATATGGGTATGCCTATGTAGGCTTATGGTATGTTGTGCGTTATTTTGGGGTAAAAATTGGTATATTTAAATACGTGTCAGTTTTCAGTACAGTTTCATACATTTGAAAGAAAAAATGATTTCGTGACATTACTCGTAATTTTATATACTGCCCGCTCTGACTCAACAAAAGGCTGAAAAATAAAAAAAAACGTTATAATAGAAAGCTTGTAAGTACATCGGTAAGTTATTATAGGATGATAGTTAAATACCTATTTAAAGTAGTGAAATATGGCGTATTAATTAATACATTGAAGAATTTACACATTAAATATAACCGTAATGGTAGCTAATATTTCACATTACTTCATTTCTAGTGAAGAGTTTTGCTACGTATATGTTATATTTGGGTCATAAACATAGCGTAATTTACTACTTCCTTATTTTCGTCCTGAAAACAGAACTGCATGCACTGTTTCATTCTGTCTACGGTAGATTGTGATTAGTTCTTACACTCTGAATCAGTCAGTTAACAGATTAAGTGATTTTGCAGTTAGAGTGTATTAAATTATGTTGCGTAACCTAATTAGTGAGATACAGCATTGCACTACTACCCAGGAACATAGATCAATCGAATTCAAAGTAAAACGTTAGAAAATGCTGATAAATCTGAGAAATTGGGCCACTGAAGTAATAAGAAACCTTCCCCAGCTTCAGCGGTATTGATTTGTAGAGATCCGGAAACTACGCGAATTCACTTGGCAGCAAGTTAGACTCCGCGATACTATGTGTGCTAGAGCTTCAGTTAGTTCATTGGCTGTTGCTCCAGATTAACCCCAGACCCGGTAGCACTGCGTTCGGTCCTTGTTTCTCTTNCTTCAGTTAGTTCATTGGCTGTTGCTCCAGATTAACCCCAGACCCGGTAGCACTGCGTTCGGTCCTTGTTTCTCTTGCTGGTTCGTTATTGGCTGGAAGCCGTCCGGGGCGTGTCTTACGCACTGTGGTCAACAGAAACAGAAACTAGAATTTACATGTGGTTGAAGGTTAACTTGTTCTCCAATGAGTTAGAGAAAGTTTTGAATATCTATTGATTTGTTTAATTTGTTTGTAGACATAAATTTTACTGATTGAATACAGGAAACAATTAACTTCCAAGCAACTTATTATTTTAATTCTTTGCAGTTATACTTACATATGATGCAATTTNAATACAGGAAACAATTAACTTCCAAGCAACTTATTATTTTAATTCTTTGCAGTTATACTTACATATGATGCAATTTAAAATAAAAGATAAGCCATTTATTGTGAAAAATGATTTTCTATTTTAAATGCTATCCAGGGCGATGAATTAAATGCATTGGATCGCAAAACATACTTTTTCAAAGGTAGCAAGTTTAAGTATGTGGTTTTGTATTCGGTTATGTTGGAACGCTTCCATGCTAGTAAAAATTCTGGGTGTATGTACACTCTAAAAAATATATTTGTGAATTTCCTCNCCATGCTAGTAAAAATTCTGGGTTTATGTACACTCTAAAAAATGTTTTTTGTGAATTTCCTTAACTCATTGGAAGTTTTAAACCCGTATGTCGTATTGAAATAATACCACATATCTGGCTACAAATGTGGAATATTTGGCGTCGCTACTATACAAAGTTGGGAAGTTCCATACGCATTTGACTGTTTCTTGAGCAAATGTAGGAATGCTAGCATGAATGTATGGGCAATAACTTTACCATTCGCGCTTTCTCACTCTACGTATACACCCATGTAGTCAATTTACGAATAATTTCTTAGAGTGTATACATATATATATATATATATTGTTATGCATTTTGTTACTACTTCCTCAAAGTCAATTTTAAGGATCGCAGTTATTTTAAAGAAATTTATAATAATGATTTTAATTTGATGTCACGTTTTATGAGTAAAATTATAGCACTTTTTTAATTTCCCCAAACATAAACCTATGCATGAGTGTTTTACGTTTGTAATGCTCTTTTGGCGATTGAAAATCGTGTTCAAATACCACATTACACATTTGATTAAGGCTTGCTTCAATGTCGTTGTCTTGGCCCAAATTAAGTACATTTTAAAGAGAGTGTATAAAAAATAATGTTTAAACGTATTTTCACAGTTGTAAACGGTGTTTAAAACAAATAATTAAACCATTTCAAAAAAGTAAAGTCAGAAAAATGTCTGCACTGTAAAAAAATGTTTGAAAATTTATAATACAATTTTATAGGCGAGATAAGAATGCAGAAAAATAGTAAAAAAAATTCCCACGCGTTCGTGGAAGCGTTCTTACACTTGTTCAGTAAGAAATAAGATACACAGTATGGCTAACAATTGTTATGGTAACTGCACTCAACATTTATGTATATACTGGAGGATACGTCGATGATATACTTTCAGACTAAAAGTAGTAATTAAAGATTTCCGTTACGTATTAAGGTTGATTTTTTTTTACAGTGTGAATTTAATTCTCGTTGACTTGTAGTCGACAAGCAAGTGGGTGAAATATGTAACACTTTCGTTGTGTTCTTCCGTCGCTCAATACTGCCGCGACGCTGTCCTGTCTGGGAGAGGAGCCACAGTAACAATTATAACAATGGACCTTGATGGTCGTTAATTGCCTCGTTTTAGACCAGGGCAGGGCGAGACGGGGAACAGATGTCTGGCGACCAGCGCGGGAACTCTAACTGACAAACACTCCTTTATTCATTATTTTCTCTGGCTCAGACGTATCGTACAGCAAGGCAAGTTAGACACACTACTTCATTCATGATTCTCTGGCTCAGGCGTATCGTACAGCAAGGCAAGTTAGATACACTCCTTCATTCATGTTTCTCTGGCTCAGGCGTATCGTACAGCAAGACGTGTTAGACAAACTTCTTCATTCAATTTCTTATCTGGTTTATGTGTACCGTACAGCGAGAAAAGTTAGATTTGTACTTTTACGTTTTCACCGAAAACAGCCATTGATTGAGACACTAAAACTGTATTTGGAGCAATAGACATCAGTATAAGATACTAGGAGGAAAATGTGAAACCACGTAGAAGCTAAGCAAGACAGGAAATCTCGAACTGGTGAAAGGAAAGTACGGATATGTCCCTCTCTTTCTCCGCCACTCCCTTTTATAATATGTACCTCATTTACCGCCATGTGCGCTCACTACACCGCTACGTTCAGGATTCAGATATGAAGAGGGAAGTTTTTAAGTTGCGGGGTAGGAAGTTTAAAAAATTTAATAAGCCATTCTCCCTTCATTAGTTTTTCTCTGTAACGCCGTCGAAATCGAGGAATTACTCTTCGGAGTGAAAACTTCACAAAGGCTTTTAAATAAATAGGTACTTTGTGAACAATCCTTTACTGTCCTCCTGCGAGCACGCATATGTATACGGTGTTTTTATATAGCTCGTTATACCTTACGCATGCACGTATGAGCCTACGTCTGCTTCATCGCCTGCTAAACAGTATATTTTGACCGGGGATTTTCATTTTTCAGGACGCCCTCACGTATTTTACATTTTCTCATTAGCTAAGTGCGTGGCGTTCCCGTAGATTTCCCCCGTGGGAAAAGGCTTTAGATGGAAGTCCTTCAGCTTGCTTACGA
>NQII01004092.1:363192-400239 GCA_002778355.1 Clitarchus hookeri | reverse complement strand
ATCTTTTATGGAAGAAAAATTCGCGTAAGTTGTGTAAAATTTTATTTTTACACATCCATTAAGCTGGAGTCTACACTCAGTGTGGTATTAAATGCACGTTCTATGGTGCTAGTTTTACTTTTAGAAGTATGATGATACCACACTACTGTTGATGAATACGCAGCGATTTTTTTCCGGAACAGTTATAGGGCTCTTTTTTATATAGTTATAATCTGGTTGGTCAGTTAATTTATTCAGCCATCTAAATATTTAATTAATCTTTGTAACTACGTGAGCTGGTTTAATCTTTTAGGTGACAAATCATGGTTTACTGTTCCAAATTGATTCGTAAATATTTACTGACCCTCCTTTACGTCGTTTTTGTTAGTATTTAGAAGTGTAGGTGTAAGATCAAACTGACGAGTGACATCTGAAACGTTGGTACCTTTGCCTGTTGTTAAAGTCGTAGTGATAAAGACTACGAGGGCTGATTCGGAAGTCATGGCAACTACTGTTTGTCTCCTGAAAATGACCCAACACAGGAAATGCGACACCGCACGGGGTANATACCACACTACTGTTGATGAATACGCAGCGATTTTTTTCCGGAACAGTTATAGGGCTCTTTTTTATATAGTTATATTCTGGTTGGTCAGTTAATTTATTCAGCCAATCTTTGTAACTACGTGAGCTGGTTTAATCTTTTAGGTGACAAATCATGGTTTACTGTTCCAAATTGATTTGTAAATATTTACTGACCCTCCTTTACGTCGTTTTTGTTAGTATTTAGAAGTGTAGGTGTAAGATCAAACTGACGAGTGACATCTGAAACGTTGGTACCTTTGCCTGTTGTTAAAGTCGTAGTGATAAAGACTACGAGGGCTAATTCGGAAGTCATGGCAACTACTGTTTGTCTCCTGAAAATGACCCAACACAGGAAATGCGACACCGCACGGGGTANGATTCGGAAGTCATGGCAACTACTGTTTGTCTCCTGAAAATGACCCAACACAGGAAATGCGACACCGCACGGGGTATGGATGCAGGAATGTCCGGCAAGCAACAAAGATAAAAATGGCTGCTTGAAATCACCGTTTAATTGATATACTCTCGTAGATACTGTATACATTCGTATGAACGGGTACGTATCGTACGTGTACGAGTTGTTGAACTTATTTCAAAGTAGTCTCCTGGGTTGTCCACGGTTAGTTTCCAGCGATGAAGCAAACATCGTCACAGCATTTCGACGAGAGGTGGTGCACATTGACGGGTCTCATGCAGCCAATGGTAATCCCCGTCTGCCTCATCGCTGGCAACGAACCGTGTTACTAAATACCAATTTGGACGGTACTAAAATGTTTAATGTCACTTTAAAATATTGTTTATTAAATTTGTATATTAATTAAAATAACTGAAATACTCATGCTGATAGCAGTGTGGTACGATTTTAATAAGCTAGAATTCTCAATAATANATTAATTAAAATAACTGAAATACTCATGCTGATAGCAGTGTGGTACGATTTTAATAAGCTAGAATTCTCAATAATACATTAAAGCAATTCTTAAAAAATTATTAAATTAGTGACATGATTCATAAACACAATATAATAGGATATTGGTTATCGTTCACGTTTACTTCAAAGTAACGCAGGAAAGACAGCAATACACTAGAAAAATTTCATTCAGAGTAGAACAAAAAGTGCGATTTCTCCAGTACAGGAATATTTTACACTCGCAGATGTGTGAAACCTACAGAAAGAATTTTTTTTTTTTAATTTCCCACCAGATAATTTTCNATGTGTGAAACCTACAGAAAGAATTTTTTTTTTTTAATTTCCCACCAGATAATTTTCTTTTTGTGCAGTTATGCGTACGCAGCCAGTTTCTCTACCGCGTTCTAACTCCTCAAGCAATTGTCATGTCACTTCGAAAATAAAATGGTAAGACGTATCCTATTTTGGTTGATTTTTTTCAGAAAATAAGAATCCACGCATGCGTTTGAAAAAAGAAGCTCTTATTCCTGATAACGAATCTAAAAATAATTTCGATGTCTTTGGCCTTTTATCTACGTTAATAGATAAATCCTTTTCCACTCTTTCGTAGCTCATGGCGAAAGCTGTTTCCNATTAATTAAAATAACTGAAATACTCATGCTGATAGCAGTGTGGTACGATTTTAATAAGCTAGAATTCTCAATAATAAATTAAAGCAATTCTTAAAAAATTATTAAATTAGTGACATGATTCATAAACACAATATAATAGGATATTGGTTATCGTTCACGTTTACTTCAAAGTAACGCAGGAAAGACAGCAATACACTAGAAAAATTTCATTCAGAGTAGAAAAAAAAGTGCGATTTCTCCAGTACAGGAATATTTTACACTCGCAGATGTGTGAAACCTACAGAAAGAATTTTTTTTAATTTCCCACCAGATAATTTTTTTTTTGTGCAGTTATGCGTACGCAGCCAGTTTCTCTACCGCGTTCTAACTCCTCAAGCAATTGTCATGTCACTTCGAAAACAAAATGGTTAGACGTATCCTATTTTGGTTGATTTTTTTCAGAAAATAAGAATCCACGCATGCGTTTGAAAAAAGAAGCTCTTATTCATGATAACGAATCTAAAAATAATTCCGAAGTCTTTGGCCTTTTATCTACGTTAATAGATAAATCCTTTTCCACTCTTTCGTAGCTCATGGCGAAAGCTGTTTCCGNGTCTTTGGCCTTTTATCTACGTTAATAGATAAATCCTTTTCCACTCTTTCGTAGCTCATGGCGAAAGCTGTTTCCGCAGTCGTGCTAACCAGGGAACGTGATCGTGTCGAAGCCTAAATAGAAAAGGCTATTCACGGTAAAGTGAGCACTTTTGAAACCCCTCTCATTTGTAATAATATTCAAGAAATATATTTTATTTTGGCCTTGGACATTAACTTCCGAGGGCGGTGGAATAAACACACTGTGTTTAGTTGTTACACGGCAATATTCACGTATAAAGAGGGTTAAAAATGGCTGAAAGGAAAACGTAACTAAGGCCTCAAAATGTGCTCACTTTGCTGTGAACAGCCTACAAAAGCGTTGCCACCTCAACTTTTGTATCGCATAATTTCCTCTTTGACTTTAGGAAAACGCGAGTGTCGCCGTCGTTTCCTCTATCAAATGTTAGCAGCTCCTGAACGAATGCTTCCGTATTCAGGCGGCACCTTCGGCCCCACGCCCACGATCACTGCGTGACCTCCTCTACCAATCTCCTCTAATGAAGACGCGAGCCAGGGCGACGGCCTTTCTCGCCGCTGCTGTTTGTGTCAAACAGACTATTCGATTAAGTCGCCGGACGGATTTCGACGGCCGAACAAGACAGAGCGGCTTTTTTGTTCGTGAAGACAGCCGGCAGACAAAGTGATGTGTCCCGAAAGCTGTTGTCGATGCACGTACTGTGCTAATCGATTCCACTGCGAATAACCCTTCTAATATGCTATGAATCGATTCAAATTCCGTTTACTCATTCTGGAATTGCAAATTTAAGAAAATTACGTTTCCTACATGCACACATATACATAAGAAATTTCTAAGGAATTTTTAATAATTTTTTTGTTTATACTGTGTAGTTACATATATGAGTGTCTCAATTAAAAATAAAGAGCATGCTCCTTAATTGTTACGTTAAGTTCAACTAAAGCCACAACACACATGCGTTTTCTCTTTATGCCTAAAAATTTTTATTTAAAATAAAATCCAGCAGCTTTAATATATCATCTTGGAAATATTTCTTAAATAAATAATCTTTTCATTGTTGCTTTTGATTCATTTATGAGGAGGATCGTCGAGTCCTTCGAAATTAATTCTTATAACTTCCTCGATAATGTTAAAATTCCAATTATTAAAAAAATGGTCACTGACAAAAAAAATTTGACTTAACTGTTTGGATCCAAGTCATATACTAGACAAGTAATGATTAGAAAGGCTATATTATCTTCTTATTCAACGGCCACCATTTTATAATAATTTAAAAAATATCGCGAGTTAACGAAGACCAGGCATTTAAAAGGAAAACTTTCCCAAGATTTTGAAAGCCATCCAAGATTTTGCTGAACAGCTAGCAAGGGTAAATTAAACGGTTGTGTATTTATGTTGATTTGTACCGGTCAGATATTCTTAGCTCCAAGATCCCGATTGATAGAGGCATAATTATTAGCCTAATGCACACCTTGTGATTTATNAGTCAGATATTCTTAGCTCCAAGATCCCGATTGATAGAGGCATAATTATTAGCCTAATGCACACCTTGTGATTTATTCTAATAGTTTCCTATATATAAAAATCCGCTAAATCTACATATAGCAATTTGGTACACAGGATAGGTAACTTACTTTTTAGTGTTAATTTAATCTGGAGGTGATTGAGGGTACGAATGATATCAAGAAACCTTAACTACAATGAAGAAAATTCATTTCGTAAAAGACGAACACGTTTTCACAAAACAAAGCGATGCCATATTGTTTCGTAACGCAGTGTATGTTGGTTTTATCACAACTCACACTGCCAGCGCTGAATTCACAACAAGTAATACAACTAAGAAAACAGGCCATTTTTGAAAATTTTCTCTTTTCAAAAATGTTAAACAATTAGTATAATAGCAACTGATACCGTTTTTGAGTATCGCCGTTTCTTGAATATAGTGTTTTCACCCCCTCATAGTACCGATCCGACAGAAAACTGTTTTTTGGCCGCAGCAATGCATTATGTAATGACATATAAATACAAAGCTACTTGCAGTTAAGGTAGGTATACGAGATCAGCCAGTCTTAATGTCTGTAGAAGTTAAGCATTAGGGTAGCAGGCTACACTGTGTGATATTCCCTGGAACGAAAGAATGGTTCAGCGACGATTCATTTAACACTGCCTCGTCTGCCAACACTGCCTCTTCCTTCACATATTTATTCATCCTTAGAAAGGGCCGCGGTGTTATAATATTCAACTACTCTCCTCCCAACAAGACTAGCCGTGTTCGATTCCCGGCAAAGTCACTGGATTTCCGCGTGGGATACGTGATGAACGTTGCTATTGGCCGGCGGGTTTTGTCGGAGATTTCCCGTTTCCCCCGTCCTTCCTTGCATTCCTGCGCTGCTCCATAAACACTTCATTTCACCCTCACCGTTGGCAAAACCACGCTGTTAACCCGTTTGGTAATAGTGTCCACAATTGTAGGCCCGTTGCATATGAATGATATATATGAAAGGTTGAAGTCCGCTTTCCGCTTGACTCGATGCGTGAGTATTCTGCGCAAGAATAATGACAAGCAGAAAGACAAGACGGAGCGGCTACAGTCAGATCCCAGCATCTCGAAATACTCCCCTAACCTGACCGATACCGTCAAATAAAATCAAAATAATGTGTAAGACTCCTGTGGCAATGTGACATGTCATCGCTCGACAAGTAAGTTTTTCAATGAAAAGAGTGATTTTATTAATCAGTATAAAAAGTAGCTATAAAAATATACTTTCCAGTTATGATCTTCATAAATGGAATAAAAATAACCATCATATATAATTTGCATATGAAGTTACAATTCCTTCGTGACTGTGGTAAGATACTTCTGCATTGTGCCAGCAAATACAAAAAGTCGTGAGGTGGCAATACCAAATACAATACCGTAAAGCTTGGCCGTGAAGCGGCTTACGTTAAAGTGCGTATCGTTTAAAGATTTCATNCAATACCAAATACAATACCGTAAAGCTTGGCCGTGAAGCGGCTTACGTTAAAGTGCGTATCGTTTAAAGATTTCATCATTCTCAAAATAAAAATTTTTTAGGTGGCCTAAAAATGATTATCTGCCTGACCTCCTCTTATATACCTTTCTTTATATCGCACATGGGCGGTGTCAAATCAAGGTCAGAATGGTGCATCCCACAAATGTTACATCATAGTTTCCGTCCTGGTACGCCATATGTCGATCTAATTTATGAAACGCATTCATATCAAAAGTTACTAAATTACAAAATTAAAAAAAACAACTGCCTCGACAAATAAGAGTGACCGTTCCATACCTTGGAGGTGGGTAAACTGAGTGGCTGGTGANTAAAAAAAACAACTGCCTCGACAAATAAGAGTGACCGTTCCATACCTTGGAGGTGGGTAAACTGAGTGGCTGGTGAGGTGAACGTGTTGCTAGCTTAAGTAACAGTGATACATGAACCTACGAGCAATAATGTACATGTTCAGATAGTCGGCTCTGTTAACTGGCCACTTTCGACCTCCCCGCTTAATTTGCTCTGTCTTTGTACTACCGAATATGCTTCCACCACGAGCAAAGTTAACATTGCCGTCAACTTAATACTAATCGTTCGTGGGCGATCAAGCGATCATATATAAAATGCACAGAGATAACTCTTAGACACCATTCTCAGTCGCCTAATATTTAAACTAATAAACAGTACTGCATCCCCGCGGTAGACAAACACCTAGACATATGTAGCACATGCTGCATAGATGAAGGCGTTATAACTCAACAATAACAAGAAGAAAGGTAATTTCAAAGAGAATCAATGGTCTGAGAGCGTAACACCAAGGATATATATATATATCTTTTTTGTTGATCTCAACATGGTAGTAATTATTCTGACGAAAAATATTGATTAAAACTCATGGTTATAAAATTTCGAACATTAGAGTAATTCCACACCCAATTTNTTATTCTGACGAAAAATATTGATTAAAACTCATGGTTATAAAATTTCGAACATTAGAGTAATTCCACACCCAATTTGACTAATATTATAGTATTTCCTCATTCAAACATTTAACAACTCCTTTCTCATAAACTTTATACAAAAATTTGCTGTNGACTAATATTATAGTATTTCCTCATTCAAACATTTAACAACTCCTTTCTCATAAACTTTATACAAAAATTTGCTGTTTAGTATCGCATAATTCCTTATTTATATTAAGGGCACGTATATCACGTAATAATCACTTTCAGCTATAAGACGTATAATAAGTTTAGTCCCATTTTGCATAAAGAATCACCTCACGACATTTGTACCATTTAGTTTGAAACAACCTCGTTATACTGAGGGGAGCAGTGGCTTTTTTCAAAGGTTAATTTCAAATGTGCTTTATTCGCAATGAATTGCCAATACAAGTACTCCAGTTTCAATTCACGTTAAATTGTGGACAGATACTTGTTTCTCAAGAAAAATTATAAACTTCTGCATTATACGTCTGCATCGCCTTCATCAGACAAGTATACTTCGTCCGCCGTAGCAAAGCCCCAATGATTCGGAGGGCGATTACGAGAAAGGGAAACTGAATTGGCCATAATATTTATTAAAATTTTTTCTTCACATATTACGTACTATCCATCATTTAAGCAACACCCATATTTTTTTTAACAACTTGTATATTTGCTTTATTCGAGATAAAATGCACAGTAAATGGCTCAACTTTCTATAATATAAATTACTCAGTATCCCTACGTATGCACTCTGGTGTGTGGGAAATGCTTCATTCTATGTATAGGTTAAAAATTTAATTTGCTAAGTTTACTGAAAAAATGTGCAGTGTAGGAATCGTAGTTTTACTCCACTGCTGACAACTTATAGTTTGCCAAAGAAATACAAGTGCAGAGCATCGAATTGAAATATATGATCACTGGGCTCGTACTAAAGTATAAACGCGAGTGTTTATCATTATTTATTTGCACACATAGCAACCGTTGTCCTAGTATGTGATTCCTTTTTTGCGCCAGTCATGGTCTTGCATCAGTCAAGGAAGAATACAACCATTTTTACCAGCCATTACATTTTTTGTAACCGATAATATAATATTCCAACACTTTATAAACTGTCTCCTTTTAAAAGGTTAATTTTATGACGATAACTACTCTTGTTAAGCTAAGTTTAGTATATGTTTAAAGAAGATTTTACTTTTATAAGAATACTGTATAATTTCTGCGTTATTAAATTGTTTTAAGAAGGAATTAATTTATTCAATGTGATATCTTGCGACTTAAAAGAAACATATACGTATGCTCTAATTATAGGATGAATAATAAATAGAGAAAATAGCAGTCTATACAGTATATATTCAAGGTGATGTTATAAATTTTCAGAGATGCTATAGAAGATCGCCAGCATCCATTTCAGATATGGAACCCTAGTCCGGAAACGCCTCCGTCGAACTTTACAAACAAAACAGTGTTGTGATACCTTCTACAGTGGAATTTCCTATTACGAATAACAGATATAAAATGTTTAATTAAATAACCTGCACCTAAAGCAATACCACATGTTGTACTGGACGAACGACAACTGAACAGTTCGAAAATCGTATTGTTACAATCTCACAAAATCAGTTTCGTTGAGAGGTTTTCATTAAATAAAAGAGTAAATTATAATTTCCTAATTTATTTAAAATACTACAAATAAATTACTCTCGTCTCAATAGCTCACAATAAATTGATATATCTTTCTATTCGCAATCAATAAATTAAATAAATACAATTTACAATTTCTTCAAAGATATTAATGTTATTACATAACTAAAATCATTCTCAATAAACGTGTATCAAAACCTATTGAATTACTTCATAATTTATATGTCCATATTTGACCGTTCCAATATTTAAAATTGAGTCCGTATCACAAGTCCATACAGTCCCGCCTCAATTTAGTCCAGATCCCACAAGTCCGCAATATTCTAGAGTTCTCCGGGTGTCCTTATGCCCAGTAGCATTCACTCGTCGGGTTTCACGCCCTCTCGTCCGTTGACACCACATACACCCCTCGTCCGCCGTAGTTTTGCAATCTCCCGTTATCGTCCGTCCTCTTTACCGATGTAGCTCACCGCACTCGACTTCGCGCAGTTACCAAACTCAGCCAGAAGGCTACCGCAAAAGACTGCCGACCCTCCAGCTGCGTTTGACTCTAAAGACCACGCTGTTTAGAGTCACCAAAATTTCTTCACCGACTCACCCTCCAGTTACGGCGGTATTATAGTGTCGTCGGCGTTCGCCCAGAAATTTCTCCCGATGCCTTGTTGCACCGAGGGTCCTAGTTCCCAAAATATTCTGGCGCATACTCCAAAGTCATCGGCTTCTCCAACAGAGGGGATGAGGGGCTGTTAAGCCAGCTGGGTTAGCTGTCTTGGTCACCCGGCGACGGGAGCGCGTTTGGGTCTGCCTGCTGGGAGTAGAGGGTCGAGGGAAGACACCCTCACATCTTATCTGTACCTTGTGCAGCATATGAGCAGTCGGGTATCCTGCACCTGAGTCCCTTGTGTATATCAGGAGTATAATTCACAGCAATATACAGTCAACATACAGTGTGCACAGCACCCAGAACTAATATTATAATTCAGATCAGCCACAAAGCTTATTCAGACATTGTATTTGCCACTTCAGGTATTAAGTAATACATACTTTGCACACCGGCCAGTCCCATAATGTGTGCACCCAGACAATAATTTTTAGTACCACANGTATTAAGTAATACATACTTTGCACACCGGCCAGTCCCATAATGTGTGCACCCAGACAATAATTTTTAGTACCACAGCGCTTTAATTGGCTGCAGTTGAATGCAATCCAATAGAAAGAGCTTACGCTCCTTCCAATCGCGGTGGGTGGACGTGGTTACCACCTCACCTGTCAACAGTATCCTACAGAGTTGAATCTGAACGCGCCACCTTGATGGGGTCGAGGCCTATCCAACCTCTACGAACGCGCTTCGTAAACAAGTCATCTTACTAGGTNCACGCGCCACCTTGATGGGGTCGAGGCCTATCCAACCTCTACGAACGCGCTTCGTAAACAAGTCATCTTACTAGGTGGACCAGACCAGCGACTCTTCGAAATTACCACCCGAGGCCAACGACACGCTTCTTGCCAAAGGCAACTAATGCCAACATCCCAGCCAATGATTCCTCCTACAGGTGGGCCAGGCATCCTTCCAGTGGGAGGTTCTACCAATGCCTCCCAGATTCCAACCCGCGATCAGCAAGGCCAGCGGTTGGGGCTTTACACTGATCCCCTGGGTCCCCACGACTATTCCGTGCACTCTGAGTTTTTACCCAGGAGAAGCACAACTCCTCCAGGACGTCAGGCAGTCCCTTCTGCGGAACTCCGTCACCGCAGGCGAAGAACATATGCAGCCTCTGTAAAGCTGCACATGACCTCGCCGTGGCTGATCGCCAGTGCACTGACGGGGCCGCCACTAGTCCATTATCGCCCTCACTCCGTCAGGAACGGCATGGCCACCGTGTTTCCAGCCCTGACCTATCGAGGAGGTGGAGATGGACTTGAGCAGCGCTAGGCTATATGTTCGCATCCCGCCCAATTACAGGGACCGAGTCTCGGTCCACGTAGCGGCAGGGGCAATCCCAATCAGGGACACCGCCACACAGCCGAGTCCGAGCATAGTGTCCACATGGTGTTCCAAAGAAGTCACTTTTNAATCCCAATCAGGGACACCGCCACACAGCCGAGTCCGAGCATAGTGTCCACATGGTGTTCCAAAGAAGTCACTTTTTAGCTGGAGGTAAATTGAGAAATTTTATTTTTGTATGTAAAAGTACGCGATGGGCTGGAATGTGGTATAAATTGACNTAGCTGGAGGTAAATTGAGAAATTTTATTTTTGTATGTAAAAGTACGCGATGGGCTGGAATGTGGTATAAATTGACCCAGCGTAAGTTGTAAGTATTAACTTTAATTAGTAACTATTGAATTGTATGTTAACAAGGTAAATAAGTAAAAATACGGCTGGGTTTGTCATTGAGTATTCATAAGCTAGCTTGTTGTAATGGAAAAATTTTAATAATTTGAGTGCGAAATTAATTTAGCCCTCATCAAAATAAACTTTGCTCTTCTCTTCTTTCCCGTTAAGAAACTGCGCAGGAAAGACGTAAAATTATAAATATATAACCATTTTCACTGAATGTTGAATTCAGTTGTCATATATAAATAAAGTAATTGTGTTAGCCAACGTTCTGCTAAACCCAGTTTAACGACAGAATATTTAACTTCACGTGGACATATTTCATCATATTTCCACTCTAGTGTTAAGAATGAATTTTATTGTGTACTTCGGGATTTAACACAAAAGAAATAAAAAGGTTTTACACAATTTCATTTTTTTATAAAAACTACAATTTTTCCATTTACNAGTTTTCCCATTTACATACATACAAAGACGAAAATCCGGCACAAATGCGACACCCTAGCGGCGAAAATTTGTGGCTGCCAAACTAAAAGTATTGAGCTTCCCAACCTGAGTAGAATAAACGGTAGATGTAGTAAGGTTACTTGTACTCAGGTTGGGAAGATCAATGTTAAAAGTTTGGCACCTTAATATTTTCGCCACTAGGTAAGCGCTAGTGTCGCATGTTTAAAATATTTTTTTTCTAATTCCTACGTTTAAAAACAGGATAATGACAATAAACATAAATCAAATAAAAAATAGTTTCTTAACTAAGAAAACACCTTTTTCTTTTATTATTCATATATATTAAATTTTTTATTAAAAATGACCTCTTTGGAACACTAGCGCTTACCTAGCGTCGGAAATTTTCCTTTTGCCATACTCTCCCATTAGAAAATTTGTTTTGTTCCTAACCTAAGCAGAATTAACCTTAGCCGTTGTTACCGCGAATGCGTGCGCCAGCGGCCATCATAACATGCGAATGCGCGTTTTCAACCACAATTTTTTCAACCCAGTACGCCAACCCTAAAGGACTCCCTACTCTAGCTTAGGATGTTTGGCAAATAAGTGATTCGTTTTCACACGCGTATGCCCAGTAGTTATCTGTTTAAACTTTCCAGGGATGCTTATATAAACACTGATTAGTTTTTAAGCAGTAATTTTGGCAACGATATCGGAGAAAGCAGCTTCATAAAAACGCAAGTTTTATAACTATACTCTATTCACGGTATAATCATAACGTTTGAACGAAACCTTCGAAAAATCAACCCATTTATGACGTGTTTGAGTGTTTCCTGAATACGTAGTGTATCACAAAGGTTCTATGCTTACATTAACATAAAAATATCTCATTTTTGGTTAATTTTAACTTTTAATTATATATTTACTTTAAATTATAATATTTAATTTACAATCAATGTGAAAAGAGAGAAAATTGCTGTGTTGGTAATGCTTAGGAAGAAATAGTTCTCATACAAAATATTGTTAAACTCAATGCGGACAAATATCGTGTGTTGTCCCTTTGGTGTAATTTTCTAGATTCTGTTAGGCTTTGATTGTATAAGGCGGAGGGATATCCTGAAAGTAAGTAGAACTTTAGCAGTGCTTCTGAGAAAGTTATAAGTGATCATGAATACACTATAGTAATATTTGGAATCTGTTTATTTCGTTTTGTGTTTCTTCCTCAAATAATTGATGAAATAGAAACATAATTTTGTTTGTGACACTTTAAACACACGGATGCAAGTCGTCAGGTTCGTCGTAGTGGTAACCGACATGTGCCGAAAGACTACACAACTGGCAAAAAAAATGAACTAAAGAGGGTTCTGAAAAGTGCGTAATCAACTGCAGACTACAAATAACTCAAGACATATGTACTAACATCTTATTAATATCAACTTGCCATTTAAACTAGTTTTTCAGATTGCGGTTAGAAATATCTGGCACTTTAAGATCTATAATATGCTACATATTTTTACATACCCTTTATTATTCTAATAATAATTTACAATATAAAGAAGGCGTAGGAGACTATCATTTGATCTTAACGTGGCAGCAATTTCGAGACGCACTCTGAAAAACTAGTTGAGACAAGTTTATAACCTTAGTGCATCATTCCCCTAAAATTAAATTCAGAATTTATTTATTTATTTTTATGTTTTTCCAGGTAATTTATTATTTCCTGAATCATCAAAATATAACATGAGGGAATTACGAGATTTATGAATAGCTTTCAGATTTCGAAAGAGCGTGTCGTTTATCCAGTATTCCTGGCGGCGGGTTTAGCGCGCTGTCACCACGTGCTGGTAGATCAGCGTACATGACAATGACACGTATGACGTGTATCCGGGCCTTGTCCGTCAGTTCTAAATATAACATCGGCGCTGAAACTCGATAAGCGATCTGACCTGCCTCGTTATAAGCGAGCCGGCCATCGCACACGGGCNCAAGGTATGCTCTTATCAGGTTGGCAAGCGCAGTGCTAATAGTTTCGCAACTATAGTCTGTTCACAGTAAAGTGAACACTTTATAAATGAACCTTTAAAAAAAATACCACCTGTTAACTGCGTCTTACGCTACCTTAGGCAAGGACAAGCAGACACGCTGTTACGTTGGCAGCGAATTAAGAAAAATAGTTCCACGTCTTCACATTATATCAAGAGTGCGATGCTTATGCATAAAGCAAAGCAAGTTTGTGTGTCCCTGATTACTTCTTCATACACAAAAGAGGACGAAATGGCATGTTAGTGACACTGTAGGTTCATAATACTTTTTTTCACTTAACCGACTCATCAATAAAGTCATTAACCTCATTACAATAAAAAAATTTAATTACGCGAAGGATAGAAAATTAAATAATTAGAGGAGCTTGCTACGGTGGACGGAGTATACATGCCGGATGCAGTCGATGCAGACGTACGTCGCAGCAGTATGCCGGCCAGTCAGGTTGTGTTTGCAGAGTGGTGGATGTGTGGTATCGCGAGATACGTGTAAATGCAGTGAAGTGGAATGCACATATGCAGGAAAGGTGGACATGGTCCTAATGTATGGGCGCGCTAACTGTAATCTTGCAGCGTCCTGACGTACGTACTAGTCCACGTTTCCAAATAGACGATGTCCGAACGAAAAAACTATTTCTAAGTGTCCGATACTTCGTTGAAAGACGTCTGCAGTGCTCTTTTGACGCACATGGTTCACATTTTGAACATTTACTGTAGCACGTAACGCACTCTNCTGACTCATCAATAAAGTCATTAACCTCATTACAACAAAAAAATTTAATTACGCGAAGGATAGAAAATTAAATAATTAGAGGAGCTTGCTACGGTGGACGGAGTATACATGCCGGATGCAGTCGATGCAGACGTACGTCGCAGCAGTATGCCAGCCAGTCAGGTTGTGTTTGCAGAGTGGTGGATGTGTGGTATCGCGAGATACGTGTAAATGCAGTGAAGTGGAATGCACATATGCAGGAAAGGCGGACATGGACCTAATGTATGGGCGCGCTAACTGTAATCTTGCAGTGTCCTGACGTACGTACTAGTCCACGTTTCCAAATAGACGATGTCCGAACGAAAAAACTATTTCTAAGTGTCCGATACTTCGTTGAAAGACGTCTGCAGTGCTCTTTTGACGCACATGGTTCACATTTTGAACATTTACTGTAGCACGTAACGCACTCTGGGCAGTGTACCTGGCATGTCTACTCCTTCCACCGTAGTAAGAGCGCCTAGGTTTAGAAGGCGATTACGCGAAAGGGAAGCTGAATCGACAATATGTTTATTAAATGTTTTTCCTTCACATATTACGCACTATCCATCCTTTAAGCAGAGCCCATCTTTTTTTTTTTTTTTAAACAACCTGTATACGCCTACTGAGAAAACAAGAATGGTGATTTATTTATACACACTTTCATGTTCTTACGGAACAGTCAAATGTTTAGTAAAGTTCCCAACCATTTTTAGCAAATATACTTAACATTCCGATATTTACAGCCGGTTGTTTGTTGGTTCTCCCACGCCATAAGTACATGCAACAAATAACTTATCGCATGGAATTGCGGCATCTCCTAGCGAAGGAATTGAAAACAACGACTGCCTAACCACGATAGTTAAGACCTTGATACATGGGAGATGTACATATGTAGTTTAACNAGAGATACTTAACATTCCGATATTTACAGCCGGATGTTTGTTGGTTCTCCCACGCCATAAGTACATGCAACAAATAACTTATCGCATGGAATTGCGGCATCTCCTAGCGAGGGAATTGAAAACAACGACTGCCTAACCACGATAGTTAAGACCTTGATACATGGGAGATGTACATATGTAGTTTAACAAAGTGACGGAATATATGTCAATGCTAGTGTTAGTTACAAATGTGGAAAACGAATTGCCGTGGCAGATAACCACGTTTCGCAAGAAGCAAAAACTGATGTCGCAAACAAGTTGTGCTCTTACCAGTGAAAAATCCATCAGTCACTGAATTGCATAAAATGGTAGAAGCATGTGACTTGTCTGTAGTATCAGTTATTACTGTGTAGCATGCTGGGCTACCTCCACACAAATGCCACCATTTGTAGCAGAGGCGAGAATTAATGGAAACAACTCTAAGCATTCCACAAATATAAAGCTCCGAGGTTATAGTTGTGTAGGTGTGACCCCAATGCAAACAGATCTAGCCAAATTCCCACTCTATACAGCAATAAAGCAACATGTGATTGAAAATAACAAGAGTACATTGTTTGATAAATAAAGTAAAACTGAGATTAGTGTGACCAAAATTATTTTTTTTAATAGGTGACAAATAATAAGAAACATTTCAAAGTGTATCAGGAAATCTCTATCTCTATCTCTATCCCTCTCTCTCTCTCTCTCTATATATATATATATATATACACATGATCTCTTTCGTACAAAAAACTGTTATAACATAAGGTTTTTTTATAAAAGAAATCGTAATTAATTTTGTTGGGATCCCATAATAATAAAATGGAAATTCAAAACAACAAAATATGTCGAGTCACAATAATCTTTTAGGAGGTAAATTGATTTATAAAAAATTGAGTCAGAAATAACGTAGAGACTTGATTGCTGTATTTCATGCGCAAGTCGAAAATAAATGAGAGATGGCTGGACTGCCCTGATATGTGGCCCATCTTCGGGACGTCTCCCTTGCCAACGCCGGCATAGGTGTTCTTTCATCTTTAAAACGGCATTAAGCATCAAGAAGACGCAAGGCGACTTCAAAAAAAGCCTGCCACGCCTCGACAGCAAGGTAGAGAAATGGCCTCAATACAGCATTTTCCGACCCAACAGGTCAACCGCTGTAAATAAAACATTTACGCACAAAAAAAAGAGGCAATGTCATAATTATACATTATTGAGGCGGCAAATAACAAACAGAAGAAGAAACACTTACCAAAAGCGGTAAAACTCAAAAGATTACACCACTAGCAGAAAAATAGCAGGAGCTAATTAAAAATGCTGCCACGCCATGACGGGTAGAAAGCAAGAAGAAGGAAGTAGGGCGCGTTCCGAAAATACCAGTCACTAACACAGGCATCAAGTCGCGCCGCAAAACCAGTGATACTATCATGTTTCGTAATGCGGTACTTTACATTAACGCCATAAGAGATATATAGAATTATATTGACAGAAAATAATTGAAATATGAAATTCACAAACCAAATACAGGTTGTTTCATTACGAAATTCACCATTAGTTTTTAAATACAGTTATTTTAATCGGTTGAAACAATAACTTAACCATATCAGAGTTATTGGTCACTTACTAATTTAAAAATGAAAAAGTAACGAAATCTCGGAATATTGCTAGATACATACAAAATTACAGACACAGTGACAAAAACATTACTCAACGTTGCTTTAACATAAAAATTTTAAAAATTAAACTAGGTCTGGAAAAGAACACAGCGGGCTTTGCCAAGAAAACAACAAAAGAATATCGCCAGAAAGAGAATACAAGGTTAAAAGAACATAACAAAAAATAAGCGAGTGCCTGAAAACGGCACAACTGACAACAGAAAAAAAAATACGACATGTTTAATATTTTCACAGCGCATTCATCAAGAAAATATTTTATACACTTTCCTGATCACAAAATGGTCTTGACTTATGGCATCGTTCAAAATTTCATAAATAAAAAACAACTGAGTTAATCTCAAAGATCCTGAGAGAACTATTGTGTTTCCTCCCTTTAATGCAGGCAAAGGCAAACCGCTCCTTCAAGCATAGTTTCAAGATGTAATTGACCTGCAGGTATAAAGAAGAATGCAATTATTTGATGAAAACAGACACACAGACACAGTGTGGCCTACCAGTATTCAAAGGCGAAATGTTCAATTAGTTCAAAAAAATTTTGCAGTGCCAAATCTCGCTGCGTTAAAAACTATGAATAATGTTTCTGAGAGAACAGCCGAGATTATAGACATAATAAAACAGTGATGGTTTACTGTAATTATCAAAAGCTCTCTCATAAGTATTCTGAAAAAGAAAGTGACTCATTTTTGCAGCAATTAGTATCTTGGCTGGAAACTTGGAAATCACTGTCTTTNAGTATTCTGAAAAAGAAAGTGACTCATTTTTGCAGCAATTAGTATCTTGGCTGGAAACTTGGAAATCACTGTCTTTGAAGTCAGAATGTTTAACTGCTGATTCACTCAAATCTGTTTACCACAGCACAGTAGTTCCGGTGGATTAATTTTGGTATTCACTTCATGATTAATGGAATCAGTATATTTTCACNATTATCAAAAGCTCTCTCATAAGTATTCTGAAAAAGAAAGTGACTCATTTTTGCAGCAATTAGTATCTTGGCTGGAAACTTGGAAATCACTGTCTTTCAAGTCAGAATGTTTAACTGCTGATTCACTCAAATCTGTTTACCACAGCACAGTAGTTCCGGTGGATTAATTTTGGTATTCACTTCATGATTAATGGAATCAGTATATTTTCAGAGGAAAGCTACAGACTGACAATCTGTAATCCCGACTGAGCCAATACAGACAGCTAACAGGAAGGAACTATAACATTTCCGTGCAGTGGATTGGAGAGTTTTGGGTGGCTCTTAACATCAGGGTCTTGGGAGCCGACGAGGGTGAAGCGAGGTAAGTGTGGAGCAGCGCCGGAATGCAAGGGTTGGGAAATGGGAGATTCCTGAGAAAACCCGCCAACCAGCAGCATCATCTGGCAAGATTCCCACATGCGAAAATACGGGAGTGACCCTGACAGGAATCGAACCTCATTTGCTATGGTGAAAGGCGTGCGTTCTAGCCGCTGCGCCACCGCGGCCCCATAACATTTCAGTGCCGCAGTTAACTGAGTCAGTGAAAAAATTTCGAGTTAGATGTCTCTTGGGGCTACATTCTTCCCGATACGGACAGGTAAAATTTGATTTTGATATAAACGGAGCAGCAATGTAGCGTCTGTATAATAAAAATTAAGAATATTTTACGTAACCCATATCAGCAAAACAGAAAATTACGCATATTAAAATAAGAGTAGGAATGTAAAAAACTGCAACCCGATTACTGCGCTCTGTCGGTGAGAGACAATTTCATATCAAAATATAAACTGTAATAAGTATATTATTGTATACCGNAGCAAACCAGAAAATTACGCATATTAAAATAAGAGTAGGAATGTAAAAAACTGCAACCCGATTACTGCGCTCTGTCGGTGAGAGACAATTTCATATCAAAATATAAACTGTAATAAGTATATTATTGTATACCGGTAATATGTACCTACATACAGTTAACGAAATAAATAAGGTCGTATTTACCTGTGGTTATAATTGTCATTTAAAAATATTTATCAGAAATATTTAAAACTCTTTGAAGCAATGGAAAATACTGAATTTTTGTAGAACAGACAATGAATACACGCGTGATTTACAATTGACGTAAGCATAGCCAAATGTTCACTCTACGATTTATGCACAGTAATAATTTGTCACTTAAAGTGCAGAAATTTCGGTAACGATATCTCATTTAGTTTTCATATATGGGCGAGTAGAATGACGTACACTTAGCGATCGTGCGCCGGTCGGACTGCGCGCTGTCTGGCTCAGCCCCCGGCCTGCTCCCTCCGAGGCGTTGCCAAGTTTAACACTCCGGTCTCCCACTAAAGAAGGCCGTGGTTTGAGTCACACGTTACTATTTGTTTGTTTACCAAGTACTATACGCTATATTAGGCGTTACACCGATAGAATTAGTACTGAACAAATATCAATAAACAATGCCATAAAATGTCATGATTATGTAAATTCGTGATAATTACTAAAGAGTACTTTCGATTATTTTAAAGCGGATGCAACAAAGGCGTATTTACGCTAGAAAACAAGTTTCTACGAGGTGAAAAAAGTCTGTAGCACTTTTCCAAACTTTTATGATAAATACATATACTCATTAATATGAAGAAGGAAATTACATTCAACTGAATCATCGCCAGTTACGAAATACGGTTTTCTTTAGTTGTAGACAAAATTCTTATGTGACTTTTATATTCAACATTACTTTATTGTGACTAAAGTCCTGAACCGATGGTGGTTATACACACACTCACACGGCCAGACACAGAATTTAACACCTAGTCTGTTCGTGAGAACCTCGGGGCCAACTGTTATCAGGAAGCCGCATGCAGATTTTTTTTTTGTGCGTGCGAATTAAGCCACGTGAAAAAAAGCGCAAGAGATAAGGTAACACAGAGGAATCCTATCCGCTGCTATCTCTCTTACCTGATACATTTGTAACCCAACAGGTCAGGCGATAGCGTGCAGTCGTGCTGTTAGAGAAGCGCTCTGAGGTACGAAACAGCACTTGGAAACCCCCTNCACTTGGAAACCCCCTTTTTACGAATCGTTCTCCCCGGGTCTATGCAAGGTGTGAGAATGTGATTATTACACAGACTCAGTGACACCGCGTCACTATAAATTCAGTTATTTCGCATATTTTGATTAGCTAAACACTTGAATGGGGAGTGCAGAAGTTTTGGTCGGCGATTGACAGCAACAACGTCTTGAGCGCCGGTGAACGTGAATTGTGGTTAAATGGATCAGCGGCGGAATGTTGGGAAAACTGGAAAGCCGGAAACCCGTCGGCCAACGGCAACATACGTTACGTTTCCCGCACCCTGAGAAATTATTCTCAAATTAACCGCATCAATGTATACTTATAAAGAGAAAGCGTAAATTGTAAATTATTTCCCCCTACTTACATGGTAGCTTTTCTACATTTTCTCAGGAAAACGTCACATGAGGAGGGGAATTTCCAACTTTTTGTACTAGTGATGCTCAATATTTCAACTTTTGCAGCCTGGTGTGTAGTAATATTCGCTTACAATGTGTAGGTAAAAAACTTGCAGTATAGTTTAGAGAGTTTACCAGAATGTTTTAACAGTGCACATACAAAGCATTTGAATACGTTAATGATCGACGAACTGGGGCAGCGGACTTAATTGTTAATCAGTACAAATAATAACTGCTGAACCTGTAAAACTTCTGTAAGTCAGTTCTCTCAAGAGCGCGATGCTAAGAGCCGCTCAGATCTCTTCACTCGGTAAGTCAGTGAAGTATTCTTAATGGTCTTCGCTATGTTTGATAGATCGGGGTAGAGCCAGAAGCAGGTATCCGCACCACAGTCAGCCATCCACCATGCTGTATTGCGAGCGTTGTGGATTCCGAACCATGTGTTTACCTACTCAGTGCAGACAAATTATAACTCATGACGTGGGCGAATATATGAATACTCACCGACCCGGCGTCTTCCTCCCATACAAAACTGTGGCGATTTATTGATTTTGTCAACCAAGAAAAAATATTTTCGAACCATGACACAGAACTGGAAACACATTTTGTAGACCGAAGATAGTTATTTGGGATTTTATAGCGTCCCTGTTAATTTACCTGCCCGAATACAAGCAGGAATGTTTACCTCGGTGGGGTAGGGGGAGAGACTGTTTGCATACTTAATTAACATCCTGTACTTATGCCTGCAAACGGAAAATGCATCCCCAGCCTACAAGGGACCAAGAGACCTCACGATCCGAACGTGATGCGTTAGCGACCAGAGCCAAAGAGACACCACTGTGTTCACCAGTTAGTGAGGAAAGTTGTAATTTCTTCCTAGAATAAACAAATCTTTTTTTTTCAAGTTCAGACACCAGAAAGTAAACATTTTGATGTGCAGTTGTAAGAAAAAATCTGTATACAACAAGCAAAAGCGCCGCAATCTTACAACAAAAAAAAAAATGTATACGTATTTAATGTCCAGTCAACTACGTTTTTGTACGGTGATATTCCCAATCTATAATATTTGCCCAACTTGTCCTGCGCAGACATAGAAAAATACTTTGAAACATGCAACGCAGAAACACTTTATTTTCAAATACGATTATATTGACAAGTATACATTTATCTAGCGATCTTCACATAACTGCCAGAAATGTTTCCACAGTAGTTCTATTTATTCTCTTGAAAATGTAAAAAAAACATTCGGAGGGGTTAAAAAATTCTGTGTATCTTCTAACATGCAATAAGTTTTTTGAATATCATGTTTGGCTCAGTTTACAAAATTGTTACTGTTTGATAATCCTGGCTGTCTCTTCTGGCAAGCTTTAGAATTCGGCGAAGAATATTTTTACATCCAATCACCGTGAAGTTGTTTAGGAATTTTTGCTTAAAAATAAAACTGGACAGTTGAGAAACTTAGTCTTACACATCTACAAAAAATACACGGGCACCATGCGTCTGGTGGAATTCCAATCAGTGACTTTCCAAACGGTTTTTTTTTCTGACAACCTGACACTCACATAACCCGAACCGACAGACAATTTGTAAATTTTCGTATTTACATTTATTGGTTCAACTTGTGTTATGACCTGACGTAGAAACCACGACCGACTTGTCTGGGAAAAGGGCGTCATTAGCGCTAGTTGCACAGCTGCGAATAAAAATTCTAATTACGCTAGTGAACGAATGTCCCAATTACGTGCAGCGCAGCGTGCGCGCCGAACAAATGGAAACAACAGATCGCAAACATATCATTCCGCTTTGGTGTTTCCGAGCAAGGAGTGCACGTTTTGGCCGCTGCCTTCCCAAATTAACAGTGGGGTGGGGGAATATCTGAAATGAAAAATACGGATGGAGCTTTGCGCTACACTATTAATTAAATATAATTTGTTGGAGCAGAAAGCAACAAGTGCAAATTATAGCAATTCAGGAAAATTAAAATTATCATTATGCATTTAATAAAACAACGTTATTTCGTAAATTCGAAATGTTTGTGTTCTAAATACATAATATAATGTGAGATAAATTAAACTTTTGCCGCATTCAATGAAGTAAGAATATACAGCTATTACGAAATAGTAATCCCTGCATATTTCTATTATTATCTTGCTATAGTCTAGTTCCCCGTAGGAATTAATGTTTAATTGCGATGAAATACAAAGTTTATATTTGTGAATATCACTTAATTTAAAACATTTTCGTCATAAATTTGATATAAATTACTACATACTTATATATTTATATACGATATATATACATTTATCTGCATGTTTGAGTACATGTGTTTGTACATATGTATATGTATATATAGATCGTAGGCACGCTACACAAAATTATAACGTAATCAATGTTGCGTCTACCTATGCAAATTAGCTTATCCTACACGCATAATCGCACCACCTTGTTTTTTCAGGAGTTTTACGCCGCAATTTTGAAAAAAAAAAAAATTATATATAACTACTTTTCCTTATATAAGTGTATAGGGTTTTCGCGTTAATATTGTAGCAAAGAAACTATGTCTGGAGCGAGGGAACTGAGAACATTCTGTAGAGCAGTCGTGGTGGAGTGGTGTAGGTGTAAGTGTTGTTATCTGCACAATAAGAGGTACGGGGTTCGAGTCCTTCCTTACTCGTACATAAGTGACTCTACTTTATTTAGAAAATTTTTACTAATTTTTGCCTTTTATTAATTCAAAATTACAGACTGAAATTTTTATACCAAATTAATAATTATAAGTAAAATATTTTTCCTAAAGAAATAGTTTTGAGTTAACAGTGTATGCCGATGTATAAACCTTCTTATAGTTTGCGTTTTATGCAAGCTTTCTTACTCTATATCGATTGCTTCGATAGTATAGGTGCTTTAGCATACCGTTTAAATGGTGTATCAGAATTAAATACTTGTCCAGGTTTTACAAACTGACACGCGTGCTTTAAGGAAATATTTACTGCGACAGCGACATAACTAAATTTTAGCCATAATAAAGCAAACTTTTTAATAAATTAATATCTTTAAATGGTTTTATATGACTTAAACGATTATTCACCACTAATTGGTCATACATGCCACTGTGATATAAATAATGATTGTGGGTGTTTGTCAGAAAGGACGTATAAAATATACAAATGAATAAATGGACGTTTGATGGTGTAGAAAGATCCCAAGTTGCAAAAGTCAGTAGGCCCACTTGGGCAAATCTGCTTGTAGACAAGCAGCCCACGAACGGTTTCCATAATCAGTCGACCTCCGTAATGCACCCACATATGACTCTTTACTGTTGACTGGGACACTTTCAGACAACTACTATGTATCACATTCTACCCATAAGCGACCCGATTGTGCGTAGCCAACTGTACCCCAAGCATGCCGGCACCATCAATGGGCCAAGAGTGGCAGCAATGACCCACAGGCTGACTTTCTGGCCTGCCATAAGTTAATCAGCTATCGTCAGCCAACGGTTGGCAAGCCACCCACAACCCAACTATTGGCCACTTGTGATATCTTGAAAGCAGGCTGCCATGTAATTTCAAGTCCAAAAAATAATTGTGTTTTGCCCAAAAATTAAAATATTTTTTATTTTTCATTTTTATGATTATTAACTTTGGTTAAACGTAATGACACTCTTACATTCCAGACTTACATTATTACTACGTTTCCTACTCGTTTATTGTTTGTATATGTTTACATTTTAAGCAGTACGGCTTTTAAAAAGGGTTCAATTTAATTTCAGTAATTTAATTTTAAATTTTTTTATTTTTTCCGTTTATTTTGCGATGTGCTAGCAAACGTCTTTTATAAGGCGTAATTTTGTATAATGTTTACATTGTCTATCACTGTTTTTTCATGCAGTCCTAATAGATAACTATCGTATGTTCACTTTGGCATAACTTAGCAAAAACAGAAATATGGTGGTTCCGTAATTTAATACATGTTTTTCTCATTAAGTCACATAAAAAGAAATAACGACTACTGTACTTTTAAAAAATATATTACCCACGAAGTCACACATTCGAACAAATGAAAGAAAAGTATTGGTTGTTGGAGCTTAACGTCTCGTCAACAGCGGGTCAATAAGTGACGGAAACATGGCTCAAAACCATTTTAATCAGGGAAGGGAGGGAGGCCATGGCATGTAGACAAGAACCGCGATAGTATTTATTAATAGTTGTTTCAGACGAGATGATGGCAAACAAAATTCAGGGTAACCGCACCCAGAGAGAAACCCCCTTGCTCCCTAATGAAAATTTAATATGTTGCCAGTTTACCATCTTAGTATGTTAACAAACAAATTATTGCATAAAAATATGTAAAATACCACAAAAAATCTGAACTCGTCATTTTATAACGTCAGCGAAGATTTGAAATGCTCTCCTATTTAACCGCGTAGAAAAAAAAATTGTGGAGGAATAAAAATACGTGATTAAATAATATAGCTTACGAATTCAGTAACATGCTATTTGACCTGCATTGCATCAGTTACCTAAACCTGTTTTCAGCGTAATAGCTTACATAACTAGGCGACCACTGTTTGTTTGGCATCTACGGGCCTGCCAATTAATAGATATTTGCAGTTTCAAATGCCATCTTAGGCATTAGCATATCCCACATAATGGTGTGTATGTGTGTGTATATATATATATATATATATATATACAATACATATACACAGTATATATATACACATACACGCACTAGCTGTGCCNGAAATACAAAGTTTATATTTGTGAATATCACTTAATTTAAAACATTTTCGTCATAAATTTGATATAAATTACTACACACTTATATATTTATATACGATATATATACATTTATCTGCATGTTTGAGTACATATGTTTGTACATATGTATATGTATATATAGATCGTAGGCACGCTACACAAAATTATAACGTAATCAATGTTGCGTCTACCTATGCAAATTAGCTTATCCTACACGCATAAACGCACCACCTTGTTTTTTCAGGAGTTTTACGCCGCAATTTTGAAAAAAAAAAAAAATTATATATAACTACTTTTCCTTATATAAGTGTATAGGGTTTTCGCGTTACTATTGTAGCAAAGAAACTATGTCTGGAGCGAGGGAACTGAGAACATTCTGTAGAGCAGTCGTGGTGGAGTGGTGTAGGTGTAAGTGTTGTTATCTGCACAATAAGAGGTACGGGGTTCGAGTCCTTCCTTACTCGTACATAAGTGACTCTACTTTATTTAGAAAATTTTTTACTAATTTTTGCCTTTTATTAATTCAAAATTACAGACTGAAATTTTTATACCAAATTAATAATTATAAGTAAAATATTTTTCCTAAAGAAATAGTTTTGAGTTAACAGTGTATGCCGATGTATAAACCTTCTTATAGTTTGCGTTTTATGCAAGCTTTCTTACTCTATATCGATTGCTTCGATAGTATAGGTGCTTTAGCATACCGTTTAAATGGTGTATCAGAATTAAATACTTGTCCAGGTTTTACAAACTGACACGCGTGCTTTAAGGAAATATTTACTGCGACTGCGACATAACTAAATTTTAGCCATAATAAAGCAAAATTTTANTTTTAGCCATAATAAAGCAAACTTTTTAATAAATTAATATCTTTAAATGGTTTTATATGACTTAAACGATTATTCACCACTAATTGGTCATACATGCCACTGTGATATAAATAATGATTGTGGGTGTTTGTCAGAAAGGACGTATAAAATATACAAATGAATAAATGGACGTTTGATGGTGTATAAAGATCCCAAGTTGCAAAAGTCAGTAGGCCCACTTGGGCAAATCTGCTTGTAGACAAGCAGCCCACGAACGGTTTCCATAATCAGTCGACCTCCGTAATGCACCCACATATGACTCTTTACTGTTGACTGGGACACTTTCAGACAACTACTATGTATCACATTCTACCCATAAGCGACCCGATTGTGCGTAGCCAACTGTACCCCAAGCATGCCGGCACCATCAATGGGCCAAGAGTGGCAGCAATGACCCACAGGTTGACTTTCTGGCCTGCCATAAGTTAATCAGCTATCGTCAGCCAACGGTTGGCAAGCCACCCACAACCCAGCTATTGGCCACTTGTGATATCTTGAAAGCAGGCTGCCATGTAATTTCAAGTCCAAAAAATAATTGTGTTTTGCCCAAAAATTAAAATATTTTTTATTTTTCATTTTTGTGATTATTAACTTTGGTTAAACGTAATGACACTCTTACATTCCAGACTTACATTATTACTACGTTTCCTACTCGTTTATTGTTTGTATATGTTTACATTTTAAGCAGTACGGCTTTTAAAAAGGGTTCAATTTAATTTCAGTAATTTAATTTTAAATTTTTTTATTTTTTCCGTTTATTTTGCGATGTGCTAGCAAACGTCTTTTATAAGGCGTAATTTTGTATAATGTTTACATTGTCTATCACTGTTTTTTCATGCAGTCCTAATAGATAACTATCGTATGTTCACTTTGGCATAACTTAGCAAAAACAGAAATATGGTGGTTCCGTAATTTAATACATGTTTTTCTCATTAAGTCACATAAAAAGAAATAACGACTACTGTACTTTTAAAAAATATATTACCCACGAAGTCACACATTCGAACAAATGAAAGAAAAGTATTGGTTGTTGGAGCTTAACGTCTCGTCAACAGCGGGTCAATAAGTGACGGAAACATGGCTCACAACCATTTTAATCAGGGAAGGGAGGGAGGCCATGGCATGTAGACAAGAACCGCGATAGTATTTATTAATAGTTGTTTCAGACGAGATGATGGCAAACAAAATTCAGGGTAACCGCACCCAGAGAGAAACCCCCTTGCTCCCTAATGAAAATTTAATATGTTGCCAGTTTACCATCTTAGTATGTTAACAAACAAATTATTTCATAAAAATATGTAAAATACCACAAAAAATCTGAACTCGTCATTTTATAACGTCAGCGAAGATTTGAAATGCTCTCCTATTTAACCGCGTAGAAAAAAAAATTGTGGAGGAATAAAAATACGTGATTAAATAATATAGCTTACGAATTCAGTAACATGCTATTTGACCTGCATTGCATCAGTTACCTAAACCTGTTTTCAGCGTAATAGCTTACATAACTAGGCGACCACTGTTTTTTTGGCATCTACGGGCCTGCCAATTAATAGATATTTGCAGTTTCAAATGCCATCTTAGGCATTAGCATATCCCACATAATGGTGTGTATGTGTGTGTGTGTATATATATATATATATATATATATATATATACAATACATATACACAGTATATATATACACATACACGCACTAGCTGTGCCAGCTGCTCCGCTCTCGTGGACTACAGAAGTATTGTTTAGGTTTTTTTTTTAATAAAGTCGGATTTTACTTAGTATTAATCTTCTGTACTCATGCATAATATGAAACTCAACGTCTCAGTGAATTAAATGGTAAAAACACTTATTAGTATTTATCTGTTATAGATATATATATACCGCGGAGTTTTTTTTAGGTATTTTTATTCTACACAAGTCTTTACTACATGATATTGTTTCATCTTGAACGGTTTAGACAGCGTATTGCAAGAGAGCGCGCTGACGGTAAACTTTTTCCGGCGTGATTCACTATTATCGTTTGCAAATATCTTGAGATATTTTCTAGCGATAAAAAGTAGCCAGTATCACCTTTCAGCCCTCCAACTATTTCTGTGCAAGAAGTTACGTCGATCTGTTGCTCCATTGCGACGTTGCATTGTTATTCCGTTTGTGTACCTTTGAATTTTCCAATAACAATTTCCCCGAGGGAATGAGATATTTTCTCGGGGTAAAAAGTAGCCTATGTCACTTCCCGGCCCTCCAACTATCTCTGTGCAAAAAATCACATTCGATCCGTTGCGCCATTGCGACGTCGTCCCACACTAACAACTTACATTGTTGCAGCATTGTACCTCGAGCGCAATTTTTACTAAAACATTTTTCCTGAGGAAATGAGACATTTTTTCAACTATCTCTGTACAAAAAAATACGTCGTTCCGTTGCGACGTGAAAGAAGGACAAACAAACAAACAGACACACTTTCACATTTATAATATTAGTTAGGATATATAAATGCGTGCGTGTGTGTGTGTTTGTAATAAATAAATTTATATNACTTTCACATTTATAATATTAGTTAGGATATATAAATGCGTGCGTGTGTGTGTGTTTGTAATAAATAAATTTATATATATAATGTTTAGTGTGAGCAATGTGCAATATTATCTTCTGGCAATTCATATCCAGAAATGAAGTGTTCGATATCAGCAAAGTTTAATTTCACAGAATGACTGCAACGGTTGGGCAAAATAAGTAAAACGTAAACAAAAATTTCACATACTGAGGAAACGTGTACTTTTAATGACTCTTGAAAATATGCTAATTTAGTTACCTATAAGAATTTGAAGACATATTCTGGTACCTACAGAACGAACCACGAGCATGCACTAATACATGGCTTTTAGACTAACGTTACTCACGTGAAAGACTTCTACATATTATATTTATATATGTATATATATGGCATGAAAAGTTTCAAAGAAAAAGAAACCTGCATAAAATAGCAATGAAAGCGAAAATATACGTATTGGTATTGACCCTGCCACTTTTTTCGAAAACATATGTATATTTTCTGTGTCATATTTTCATGAAGAACCAGAATTTTGTATTTATGTGAACATTTAGACCATCATATCGTTATGCGATAAACAGTGTCTCTACACGTTAAGGGAAAGTTGTGTTTCAAAATGTATGCTTCATGTTTCATGTTTCTCAGATATAAAAGTAGAATTATTTGGAGAATCTGTGATAAGGAAATGGGGAAGTAGGAGCCAGGCGCCGGCCGACCGCCATGTTTTGACGTCACCCAACCGCCATCTTGGATGTAGACTTTAATCTTGGCTCATGACCTTCACCTTGACCCCACGCCCATAACCTTGGATGACCAAAAAAATTCCTAAAATTAATAATCTCGCTTTTNCATGACCTTCACCTTGACCCCACGCCCATAACCTTGGATGACCAAAAAAATTCCTAAAATTAATAATCTCGCTTTTAAAAATATACATCCAGGTCCCTCGGTACATTTCATTGCTTCCTGGGTAAACTGTACCGAACAGCAACATTTTATAATAACTGTATTTGCACTTTGCACTAAAAGTGCCTAGCACCACAGCGAGCCACCACCACGCTTCACCATTGGCGGTTGAAAAATTTTTGGACTTTGTACTGAACAATGCAGCACAAGCATAGCCCCCACCACGAGCTGGTCCCCGCCATGTTTTACTACTCGTCATTGCAGACTTGAACCTCGTACTGATCCACGTCCAGGTACCTGCCACGGACAGTCCCCTACTACGGCGAGCCTCCTCCATGCTTCCTAATTAGCTGTTGCGCAACATGAACTTTGTACAGAGCCGCGTGCATAACCACGGGCGTACCCTCGCCTGCATTACCGTTCGTACTAACTTTGTTCGGAACTGCCTCTCAACCAATGGCAATTGCCTACAATGTCACAGCTGTCGCCAAGACCCACCTTGAAGGAAGCCTTCATGGGAGGGGAAATGAAAATTTTTGGCTATTCCGTAGAAAATTTTTACTTTTTCAAAAAAATTAGCAATTAACAGTGTCAAAATAAATTATTTCTCATAATTACGTACCTGTGTTAAAATAATTTTGTTGGGAAATTATGCAAACACTGCAATTCTGCTTCAAATCGACATAGATTAAGTACAAGAGAGGGGGGGCCTACGGAGAAAGGACAGATACCGTCCGCGGAGTGATACAAGGAAAATAGTTCCCAAAATCTGATATAAGCTAGAAACGCACCTGTTTCCTTCCATTCTGTCTTGCGAATTTGCTTCGTGCGATTCCAATGCGCTTCTCCTCTACGGTCATCTTGATACCAGTTTATCTTCTTCAGTCTATTGGTAAGTAAAATTAATTTCCTATCCGGTACCAACTTTGTTTAGGAAACCCACCATACGCTTTTAACGAGCATAGGAAAAACCGCGTATGTGTAAGGTATAAACGTGCGTCTCCGATAAATTTATATTAAAAGAAAAACCAACACCCTTTATCGTTAAATGCATTTTCCATTTAGTATTCCCGCGACTGGCGTAGTAAGAAGTAAGTCTGACGTCAGCCGTTGCCGTGCGTGAGATATGTGATATTGCATTGTGCACACGTCGCAAGTACGAGCGCCAAGGCTGTCGGCGTCCAGCTGAGCCGGCGTATATGGGATACGCGAAGATCTCGCTAGTTGCGTCCTACATTTTTTGTGCAATACGTCTAATCATGTTGGTAACCAAATTGCATTATAATTTTGGCATGACGTGAAATTTACGGTTTTTTGTTGTAATGTATAAAAAATTAATTGGTAATCAGGGTATCGATAACGGTGAGACCGGAAGTTACAAGTCACTCAATATATTGCTTTCATGGGAAAAGAAAAAAATGTTCTAATGTTAGGACTTACCCACAATTTCATATTTAAATATCGTATTATTTTTTAATGTTTGTCGATAAGAATATGTGTGTATTTTTGTAGGTTTTCTCCTGGTTATTCAGCGTAGAGCTACCTCTCGCGCATTTCGATGTGATTCTGCCCATACTCTTATCTTGGTGTTTCGTCGTCGGACTCGCCCTTCTGCATTTTCCTGTAAGTATTGTTAATAAGCTACTTGTTGAATATAAAAACGGGAGGGTAAAAAACTTTACACTCGGCCCTCAAGCATGCATTAGCCCACAGTTAAGAATTTGCCCTTTACAAAAGAAATCAACTTCGCATGAAATTCCGAGCCTCTCAGTGGCTAGTACCGCAGCAGGCTCGTTCCCTATTGTTGGCTTTCCCAGCCTATTCTCATCACGTCCGCAGAGGTTGTAACTGTAAAGTGTTTTCTAGAGGTAGATACTAGAAACGCAGTGTTCTAATATATACCAAAGACAAATTTAAAAATAAATGGGAACACACTGACAAAATTCTTTTCTCACGTACTCCCAGAAGAAACTAATTTACCATCATTTAAACGAATATGTTTACAGTCAGAATAAAAAAAATTCAGCAAACTTTGGCGTACCGAGTTCACGGACGGCCGTGTGCGCCCTAATGTCNATTACAGTCAGAATAAAAAAAATTCAGCAAACTTTGGCGTACCGAGTTCACGGACGGCCGTGTGCGCCCTAATGTCACGTAAAAAAGAATGAAACGATAGAGAGAGCCTCTCTCTCTCTCTCTCTCTCTCTCTCCTGCGGTGACGTAGCGCAGCGACAGTTGGCAAACCTTGCTCGCATCGCAGCGGACTGCAGTGTTGGCAGACTGCTTTTGCCACTACCCACCTTCACACACGCGCTATGATTTTGTGGTTACACTGGTCTCCTCTCATAATTTTATAATGCATTTGAAAATACTACAAATATCATTTTAAGACAAACACGTTCGAAAGGCTCTACCATTCGACCAAGTTAAATTATTTTTCATGTACCCTATACAAATAAAAACTGTATTTTTTACTACCNAAAGGCTCTACCATTCGACCAAGTTAAATTATTTTTCATGTACCCTATACAAATAAAAACTGTATTTTTTACTACCGAAAACAAAAATTCTAAAGCATAGCGCATACTTGCAGGTCTATCGATTTGACGTGATGACTGACAGCCGTGTATTGTCTTCACCTATCGACAGGGTATCTGGACTAGTCTGCGTTTTCTGTGGGGCGTCATTCACTGTCCGCAGGAATGGGCTCCGACATGAAAGGTCCTGTGTGCAGAACCCGTACAGAGATGCACCGCAGATGTGTGNGCTGTCCGCAGGAATGGGCTCCGACATGAAAGGTCCTGTGTGCAGAACCCGTACAGAGATGCACCGCAGATGTGTGAGTGGTGTGGTATCACCATCAACCGGAAGGATAATATCCGCAAACAACTTCACAGCTGTGCAGGTGGGATCAGGCAGGCAGCAACACCTAAGTTGTAATGCTACATATACACAGTTATGCAACGTACGACGACACGAAGCGAACTGCCACTTCAACCCGGACAGGTACTCGCATACTTGCAGAGAATGCGACAAGGATTTTGTGAGGGCAGATAAATGAAGAGAGCACGTGGCTGAATGTAGTGGACCGGCACCCCCTTCCTGCCAAACGACTGCGACTCAACGTATCTCACTAACAGCCCGTAGCCGCGGTTCACACCTCTGCCTTCGCGACCAAGAACCGTCACAGGATCTGGGATGGTTAATGCCTACGGGTTCGTGGAATCTGAAACGGCATTCAGATGTAATTTTAAAATATGTATCGCTTGAAACTAGAATGGGTCGGCGAAAGACATTTCTACTTTTTTGGCTTCAATAGAAAAAAATATCACCAAATAAATTGAGGAGAACTAGCCCCTTAAATTCAACATTTGGTTGGAATGCGAGTATGTGAAACCAGAGCCATTCGGCGAAGGCACCGATAAGAGGGTCTTGCAAACAAAGAAATGTGGCAGTATTTGAGGCCAAGGATGTCGAAAAGGCGGTGCGAAATAGTCTGGAAAACATATGTGAACAGGATGAAAAGTAAGTTTCGAGGAGGTCCAGGTGGACGTTACAATCAGTCAACCACATGCAGTTGCGTGTCAACAAGCTGGATCCACTTCGTGTATCATCCTACATCCAGCGGCCTGAATCACTAAGAAACAGGANCAGTTGCGTGTCAACAAGCTGGATCCACTTCGTGTATCATCCTACATCCAGCGGCCTGAATCACTAAGAAACAGGAAGGCCATAATCAACCCGAAAAACACAAACGAACACATGTGTTTCAAAGAGGCCGTTCTGGCAGGTTTTGTGGAAGGGAGAAACTGTTAGCAAATCGCCAACCGCTACAAAGCCCTCGAATCTAAATTTGAGTTTTCCGGCCTTGAATTTCCGACCACGTTCCGGCATATAAATATTTTTGAGAAAAATTACTCTGGGTTTTATATCAATATGTATGGCACAGTCAAAAACCAGAAGATCTATTCTGTATGTGTGGCTAAAGAAGAAAAAAACCAGCACATCGACCTAGTTCTTCTAACCGCTGAAGATGTGAACGCCCATTATACTTTCATAAGGAATTATGAGCGTTTGGTGAGATCGCAGCTGACGGCCCATGATGGTGAAATGCACATATGCAAGCGCTGCCGTGGGTATCCGGGTTAGCAGAACAGCAGTACCTAGAAGAACACAAGCAATAATGTAAGGGAAATGCTCCTCTACGTGCTTAAATGCCACAGCCAGGTAAAGACGGACGGCTGCCCGTATTGAAATTTAAGAAGTATCACCACTTTTTTAAATTACCAATCGTTGTTTACGCTGATTTTCCTACCTTTCTGAAACCAATTTACACCTGCGAACCGGACCCCAGTCGTGCATACACGTATGCCTATCAGAAGCACGAGGCATACAGCTTCTGCATTTACGTTCATGTGGGCAACGACGTAATTCCAGCGACACTAACATCCACACTGAGCCAGGACCACATCATATACAAGTAGAAGAAGCAGAGTAACCTTTCTTGGAGGCAATTGTAGATATTGGCAACAAAGTAAAAGGTATTTACACCACATCGAAGCCGATGGAGACACTCAATCCTGCAGAAAAAACCAGCTCTGCCAGAGCGACGTGCTGCTGCTACTGTGCTGCTCCATTCACGCACAACTATAAGGTGCGGGACCACGACCACTTCACTGCACCATACTCTTGCACCAGCTGCAATCTCCTGCGGCGCCGCCCAAACAAACTCGTCGTGTTTTTCCACAACCTGAGCTGCGATGAGAATTTTATCATCAGGCAGCTGGGGTATGAAAGAAAATATATTGTTATTATTTCTCACAGCCGCGAAAAAATTACCATATTTTCAAAGCAGCTAGGGGACAGATTTTCCATCCAGTTCGTAGAAACTTTCCGGTTCATGGCTCGCAGTATGGCATCCTTAGCTGAGTATCTGCCTCAAAATCAATTTAACAACGTATCCGAGATCTTCGGTGGAAGCCAACTGCCTCTTGTTAAACGAAAATGTGTCTTCCCCTACGATTACGTTGACAGCTGAGAGAGGCAGGACGAGCCGCAGCTGCCTCAAAAATAGGCTTTTTACAACAGGCTAACAGACTCTGGTATAAGCGATGAAGAATACGGCCAATTCCAGAAGGTATGGAAAGTGTTTGGCTGTAGCAGCCCTAAGGAATATTCAGATTTGTACTTGAAGACAGACGTTCTTCTCCTGGCGGACATCTCCAAAAATTCAGAAATTTGTGTGTGTCAACATACAAGCTCGATTGTGCACATTACGTCAGCGCGTCAGGCTTCGCGTTTGACGCCATGTTGCGAATGCCGGGGGTCGAGCTAGAGCTTCTAACGGACTACGACATGCACATATTCGTCGAGGAAGGGATCCATGGTGACATGGCCCAGTGCGTCAAACGACGTGTGGTGCTGAACAACATCTATGCGCCAGAAGCATATGATCCCAGCTAGTCTTCCAACTTCTTACAGTAGGCGAGACCGGAGTAACTTAATGAACGTGGTAATATGACGAATCATAAAAAAAACACTAAGCCAGTAACACATATAGAATTTTAGCACCCCTGTGGCGTTGAGCATCACCCTGTGACCCTATTAGGCAGGAGCAGCGGAAATTTCCAGTTAGTCAGAGTGTGACAGCTATGAGAGAGAGTCTATTTCGTGTGCCTTTGTATTAATATTGAAGGCACCTACGTTAAGCTATTATAATAAAATGGTGAGCCTTTTTGAAAAAGTTTGTAAATGAAATATGAAAGCCTGTCTTTTGGGAATATTTTAATGTACAGATAGTTACAGAATTTGATATCTTGTTTTAAGGAAGCATTGTTAAATAACAAAAGTGCAGCTGGGGCAAGTTGACGGGGTTAAGATGACGAATTCATCAACTTGCCCCTGCATTCGTCACTGTTAACAATGATAACAATTTTCTTAGTTTTTTCGTAGATGCTCAGTTATAAAGGAAAAACGGAAAGGAGGAGTTAGAGTGATGTAGAAATGACGGCTGCTATGCCTGCTGTCAAAGAAGGAATGTCTTGCAATGCAGCAGCATAAGAAAATAGTTTTCCAGAGCCAACATTACGACGTTATGTGAAGATGGCTTGAATATATCAATTTATTTTATTCTTCTACCAGTGTTATAATGTTAACCTTTCTACTACCACTTATGATTATGGGGTGGAGAAGAGGGGGGTTAATCAAAACACTCCAGTTAAGTTTTTCAACTGTAACTTAAAAAATGTATTTTTTCAAAGTCATGGATTTTTCTATTTGTTTTCAAAACTTCACAGAGTATACGTGGAAGGACGAAGCATTCTTTTATCAGTAACGTTTAAAACTCATTTTTTAAAGACGGAAATTTAAAACTTATATAAAATATAATAATATTAATATGCATAAATGTCATTATTTATATAAATAAACTTGTTTTATTGTTATATAATTACTTTAATTGCTATGTTTATTAATGTTTATAATTTGTGTGCGTTTAATAAGACTGTATATATTTTTATTAAATTAAAATAATTATATATTGTTAGTAATACATTTTATTTCCTTATTACATTAAAGCATAAAAACCAAAACAAGGAAATATAAAAATAATTATAAATGGGGGGTAACTCTGTTNTAGGCGAGACCGGAGTAACTTAATGAACGTGGTAATATGACGAATCATAAAAAAAACACTAAGCCAGTAACACATAAGGAATTTTAGCACCCCTGTGGCGTTGAGCATCACCCTGTGACCCTATTAGGCAGGAGCAGCGGAAATTTCCAGTTAGTCGNGAGTAACTTAATGAACGTGGTAATATGACGAATCATAAAAAAAACACTAAGCCAGTAACACATATAGAATTTTAGCACCCCTGTGGCGTTGAGCATCACCCTGTGACCCTATTAGGCAGGAGCAGCGGAAATTTCCAGTTAGTCAGAGTGTGACAGCTATGAGAGAGAGTCTATTTCGTGTGCCTTTGTATTAATATTGAAGGCACCTACGTTAAGCTATTATAATAAAATGGTGAGCCTTTTTGAAAAACTTTGTAAATGAAATATGAAAGCCTGTCTTTTGGGAATATTTTAATGTACAGATAATTACAGAATTTGATATCTTGTTTTAAGGAAGCATTGTTAAATAACAAAAGTGCAGCTGGGGCAAGTTGACGGGGTTAAGATGACGAATTCATCAACTTGCCCCTGCATTCGTCACTGTTAACAATGATAACAATTTTCTTAGTTTTTTCGTAGATGCTCAGTTATAAAGGAAAAACGGAAAGGAGGAGTTAGAGTGATGTAGAAATGACGGCTGCTATGCCTGCTGTCAAAGAAGGAATGTCTTGCAATGCAGCAGCATAAGAAAATAGTTTTCCAGAGCCAACATTACGACGTTATGTGAAGATGGCTTGAATATATCAATTTATTTTATTCTTCTACCAGTGTTATAATGTTAACCTTTCTACTACCACTTATGATTATGGGGTGGAGGAGAGGGGGGTTAATCAAAACACTCCAGTTAAGTTTTTCAACTGTAACTTAAAAAATGTATTTTTTCAAAGTCATGGATTTTTCTATTTGTTTTCAAAACTTCACAGAGTATACGTGGAAGGACGAAGCTTTCTTTTATCAGTATCGTTTAAAACTCATTTTTTAAAGACGGAAATTTAAAACTTATATAAAATATATAAATATTAATATGCATAAATGTCATTATTTATATAAATAAACTTGTTTTATTGTTATATAATTACTTTAATTGCTATGTTTATTAATGTTTATAATTTTTGTGCGTTTAATAAGACTATATATATTTTTATTATATTAAAATAATTATATATTGTTAGTAATACATTTTATTTCCTTATTACATTAAAGCATAACAACCAAAACAAGGAAATATAAAAATAATTATAAATGGGGGGTAACTCTGGGGCCTCAGGTCTTTTACCCCATTGGTAGTAGGATTGCTGTATCTGTGTGTTATAAAAACCTAAATAGCCCCCCCCCCCC
>NQII01004092.1:346636-363181 GCA_002778355.1 Clitarchus hookeri | reverse complement strand
CCCCCTCCAATTCCAAATTCATCAGAGCATTCATCGAAAGATGTGCAGCGTCATTAAGAAGCCACAGAAGCTGATTCATCAGCCAATTCTTCATACACTTTGCAGCCAGAACATTATGTTAACCTAACACAAGCAGCAGAGCCTTCTTATGGGAAGGCCAATGAGAGTTATTCACTCAAAGCACATTCTTTTATGAATTAAAACCATTGCCAGTGGTCCACAGAACAACCACAACAAGGGAAAAACCTGTCCGATAATCTGCAGCAATAAATAGCTCACCAATAAAGAACATGTTGCTACAGGAAAACTGAACAACGAGGCTCTGCAGATTGTGCTTCAAAACCTTCTAACCAGCATTGTATTTCGTACCTTGCTTGTGAAGAAGATTATGTGGATCCTCCAGATAAAGTTTGGATTCAGTGCTTCGTATGTTCTGAGTGGTGGCACGAAAATTGTTCCGATTATGAAGGTAGGCGATTTGTATGTGACTTTTGCTAATGCCATTATTCAAAGCACTAACATTAACATTTTCATCACTAAGTAGCAAGAAATTGTATTATTTTTGTTTTCATTTTATGTTACAGTATGTTTTCTTTACTGTCTGTATATTGATAAGTGTAAGTATTAATAAAACAATTGTTTATTGTGTTTTTAAATAGAATTGTTTGCTTCGCAATCTTGCCCTAATAGGTTCGTCATGTTACCCCAATAGGTTCATCAACTTACCCCTCCCCTAGGGCAAGATGGCGAATATGCTCACAGATTGATTTCACGTCAATTATTTCAGAACTATCAACAAATATACAACCATTTAACATGTTAATGTAGAAAATAGTCCGAACTTTATCTAAGTATCATGTCCGAATGTGTGATTTGCTTATTTATTGGTGAAATGCCCTCCCAAAGCTTAATGTCGTCAACTTACCCCATTCTCCCTTTCTTCCACGCAAACAATCTGTACGGCTGCGCCATGTCGCTACCATTGCGAATACGTTTAAGTGGGCCGATGTGAACATCGACGTAATGTCCGTNCTGTACGGCTGCGCCATGTCGCTACCATTGCGAATACGTTTAAGTGGGCCGATGTGAACATCGACGTAATGTCCGTATCAGACGATGGGGTGACCGGTTACATCTTGGAGGTGGATGTCGTGTATGAGGAACACCGTGATTTACCATTTCTTCCCGTCAAGCAGTGCCCGTCGTGATCGAAACAGCCAAAGCTAAGACAACGCTGTAAGATAAGAGCCACAGCATCGTCCATTACCATTACCTCAAGCAGGCTATGGAACATGGATTGAAGCTTGTCAAGATTCACACCATGCTACAGTTCGAACAGACTGCATGGCTAAAGCCTTAAAGAGTTTTAAATACTGTAACGTGACAGGCAATTTTGAGAAAGGATTATTTAAATTAGCAAACAAAGCAATGTTTGGCAAATTAATGGAGATCAAAAGAAAACGGGAAAAGATGGAAATGGTGTGTGATGAGAAACGACTAAAGAAATTGGTGGCACAACCGGAATTTCTGGACAGAACAATTTACGAAGTAATTCTTTCCCTAATACGACTGCAGCAGGAAGCCATTCTTTTCGAGAAGCCCGTATACGCAGGGTTCATGGTGCTCGACATGACCAAAACTCTGATGTACAGGTTCCACTATGACGTGATGAAGGCCCGATACGGGAAAGACATCGAGATCCTGTATACAGACACGGACTCGTTCCTCTTCGAGATAAGAACACAGGACTTCTACGAGGTCGTGGTTTCGGAAGCAAATTTCTTTGCAGAGTTTGACACCAGTGGCTATCCCACAAATCACAAATACTTTTTGCCCACCAACAAGAAGATAGTGGGCAAGTTCAAGGACGAGTGCGATGAGACGATCATGATAGAATTCTTGGGGTTACGGGGGAAACTGTATACATACAAAAGTGGGGGGAAAGACACAAAACGTGCCATGGGAATTCAGTAATGCGTTGTGAAGAATTAAATAAAATTTGAAGACTTTGTGGAGGTTTTAGACATTCATACGAGCATGAGGGTGAAAATCCATGTGATTCGCTCGCACCAGCATGCCCTGTATTCCGAGTTCATCAACAAGATGGCGCTACGGTGGACAGATGACAAGCGATTCATATGTGAACATGGTGTACGCACGCTTCCTTACGGCTATTGTAATATTTAGGTGTCCTCCACATTTTCTATATAGTTGTGTTCTGCATTTGGTTGTGTGTTATATTTTGTACTTTGCATTTTTTTTTCTTCAGTTTTTTCAGATTTTTTGTACATATGTTCTCCACATTTGTGAATTTTTGTGTATATGTTCAATGCATTTTTGTGCTCTGGTGTACAAACAATATTCTTTGATATATAAAAAAATATCAGAAAAAAATATAATTTTCTGCAGGGTTACAAGTGTTTGATGCGCTGCCCGTCCCTTGTCGTGGAGCCGTGTGCATGGTTAGAACACGTACGCGGTATCTTTGAGGGGAAGCGGAGCGACATGATCAGCACATGATACAATCACATCCCGAAACGAGGTAAGAGAGGCCTAATTGTGTGGAAGGGGGTTGAGTCCTGCCAAATAATTAGCGAACGTTAGTAATTTACCGATTAATTAAACAATAAAAATTGGCGATGATGATGGTTCAGGAACCTCCAGAAATGTAAGTTTTTTAATAAACTGTTTTATAATAATTTATTTAAAAAGTTACAAATTTGTAAAATAATTTTAAATAATTTTGTAATTTTTATTAAATTTTTGGGATTTATTTGGGTTTAAGGTCATCCAAGGTCATTGGTACTGGGTCAAGGTTAAGGTCACGCTCACAGATATCCAAGATGGTGGTTGTGTGACGACACAAAATGGCGGCCGGCGCCTGGCTCCTACTTCCCCATTCCCTTATGCCAGACTTATCCAAATCATTATATCATAAAAATTTTTGTAAATCACAAATATGACAAAGGTTTACCACAATACCAAACCAATTAAGTTAATGAAGTATTAATTTGAAAACTTTTTAATGTGAACAAATAACGGCGAAAAAACGATTACGTAAAATCTTATAGATATATAATTATTTTTATTATATAGCAATTAAGTTTAAGCTTTATAAATGCAGATTTATGCAACATTACAGTTCTCTCAGCATAACGTAAATTCTCTTTACATTGACAAGTCACTCACAGTACTGTTTTTGGCAAAAATGAATGAGTTCTTTTTCACGACGCCTCTGTATCAGCTGGAGCTTATTAGAGCAGACATATCATCCGCTACGTCTTGCATGTAAAAGTCTTATTTCGACTAACCACAGTCCAATCATGGTTACTTCCTGGTTTTCTGAAGCCCTTCTGAAGTTCTACTATCAGACTATTTCTTCACCACATGCTAAGAAAGCTTAACAAAGTCAAGATAGTTACACCCAATAGACAACGCACCGCATTCGTGCGCACTCAGTTCAATTTTATTTTTGCATGAGAACCATTTCCTACCAAGACACTACAGTTCTCTCTGTTTTTATTGATTAAAAAAATGTCTGGTGTAGTTCATTCACGGTTACGTCCAAGTTTTCTGAAGCCCTGCTGAAGTTTTACTTCCAGGATATTCCTCCGCCTCTTGTAAAGAAAACTTAACTAGATCTACAAAACTACACCAAAGGTAAAACGCACCGTATTTGTGCATATTCATAGTTTAATAATATTTTGCATAAGAAGTATTTCTTAAAATGCATTACCAACACACCTATTTTCACACTATTATTCACAATAAATATAAATGAAATGTCATAATTGATGGATAAAATAACAGTTAAGGTTCATAAGGTATTTTTATGTTAGCAGAAGTATGCGACGCCTGTGACACGTGACATACTTAGGAAACAACGAAGCACGTCATATATGGGGTGATTTTTCAAAGGTTTGATTGAAAAATTGTAAAGAAACCGCGAATGGACTATAAACTTTCTAAATTTTAATGTAAGTTTCTAAACTTTTCAAAGTATAGAAATAATATCATTTATCAAGGTACAAATACAGGAATGTTTAATGTGAAGTACTGTGANTAAACTTTTCAAAGTATAGAAATAATATCATTTATCAAGGTACAAATACAGGAATGTTTAATGTGAAGTACTGTGAATAGACTATGGTATTTTAAAAAACTATAAAGACAGGTGTCAGGAACTGTTATTTGTTGAGGATATACAGAATGGAAAACTTGAGCAGTTCAGGTGAGAAGGCTATGGTGTAGAAGATGAACGTGGCACGTGAGTCCTTGTTGCAGGGCTCTGTCGGGACGGACTGCCCCGGGAGAGCTATACGTTTGGTTACTGGATATCTGGAGCCATCTCACATCGCACCCCCGCACCCTATTGTCTCTACAACCCTTCGCCTCCCCTGACTCTTCTCCCCGTCCACTGTTCTAACACGGACCACCACCCTCTTGCTGGAGGGACCCTCGTGACACAAAACATCTACCATCTGCCGCCAGCGCCCACAGTGCAGCAGTACGGCTGCCCGTAGACTATGTCGGCGCCAGCCTGGCTTCGCGTGTCCTCGGGTGACGTCTCCTACTAATTAGGGTCTAATCAGCTGTCAAACGACGCCATCGTTCCTTCTTCATTACCTCGCGACGTTGTAACGGCTTCGCTCGAATTTCTGCTGAAAATTAAAGACGACAGGACACGCTCCCCGAATTTGCCGTTAACGGTCGCTCACACATTTATGCTGGTTATCATTCTTCTGGGATGCAAGTATTTAATTACTCTTATCGAAAATATCTAACTTGTTTTTCGTGAGAACATTAACGAGATCATGAACTATGTTTTGACCCACTTTCGTTTAGAAAAGTCTACTCATGAGACATCACATCTATGTATATCTGGTCTCTGGGAAGAATCGGCTAACAATGGACGGATGTCAATCAAATTTCCCTCTTACGCGTTAACATACGCTAAGGCAACCAGCTTCCTAACGTCCTAAATGACGCGACGCACAACATTTATAAATATATGTAGAAAAGTAAAACAAAGGTACCGTTAAGTGGAGAGAAATTGATAAGCAGATGCGAGATTGATCACATGAAAAATTTATATAAATATAAATGTCACATATTGTACCTGACCTATGCATGTACATAAAACTGTCATGTTATAAATATCAATACTCTTGATCTTTTACATCCCACCTACCTAAATACACTAACGTTTGTGAAAAATGCAACACGAAGAAAGAAACATGTGATTGAAATTAAATGTATACTAACTACACACTAGGTACATGACAATACGCAATTGATTAGGATTACATAACTATTTTCTATCTATTTTCGGGGTCATGGTGGCTGAGCGGTTAGACTGCTCGCCTCCTACCAAGGCGAACCGGGTTCAATCCCCGTTCGGTTCACTCCGGATTTTCGCAAGTGTGAATCGTGCTGGGTGACGCCGCTGGTCGGCGGGTATTCTAGGGGATCTCCCGTTTCCCCCGCCCCTTCATTCCGGCGCTGCTCCATGCTCACCTCACTTTACCCTAATAGGCTCTCAAGACCATGATATTAAGAGCCGCCCAAATCTCACTGTACATGATCTCTGTCCTTGAAAATTCAGTATGGTGTGAAGCCCCCACGTGCTGTAATCACAGCCGCTAAACGTCGTGGCGTGGAATCAAAGAGAACCTGGATATGTTCCTAAGGAATTTCCCTCCGCGCGGTTTGTATGTGAGTCCACAATTTACCTACTTCGTCATCGTGGCCCTTGTTGCGGATTATTGCCATAACTCTTTGCACTTGCCGGTTTCCACTACACAAAATTGTAATCACCCGGCACCTGAAATGCAACTAAAATTTATTTTAAAAATTACTAGGCGTATATCTTCTTTCTTAATAGACACGATTGGAAATTTTTTTTTAATTTTATTTCAAATACAAATGTGAAAATATACATTATGTTCTTATACTGTTACGAAGCTTTGCAGAGCTGTGAAGAGAACAAGCCACCGTCTAAGAAATTAATTCATTTCAAGAGGTGCTGTTATTGTTATCATTTTCAGTTAGCAGTCATTGGAGTAAATCGCATTTGTAGCTGTCATTTTAAAAAAAATTTAGCGAAGTGAATTGTTTTTGTTTGGAGCATTTGCATAGTGTACAGTCCTGTCATTTGTTGTGTAATGGCAAATTCGAAGAGATCCAGTTCCGACATCGCGTAGGTTATGTTGACAAAAGAAAATGCTGTCTCATCATAAAATATGAATTAATATCATTCGCTGCACCTGAAAGCTTAAATTCAAGGAAAATTACAGACGACTGATGATTCCTTGAAGACTCCGTGTATAAATAAAAAAACACACGTGCACATGTACAAGAGGTTGATGATCGGCAGCGCCGCGCAACGCCAGGAAATCACGCATTGTTCACACCCAAAGTCTCCTCTCTGTTTGGGCTGCTCGGGCTCTCCGCTGCTAATAACTCGCCGTGACGGACGAAGTGGGGCAAACTAGGACGCACGACTACCGCCAACGTGCTCATGGTAAACGGATGGCGGTGTGCTGGGACAATGCGGCGGCCGTCCAGTTATCTCCCGGCGCAGCAACCTGGCAGGAAGCACGTGCGACGAACCAGCTATTTTCATATGTCAAAACATCCTCCTGTTACCACCCTTCCTACCCCCCGGAGGCTGCAGCCAGCCGCGCGATGGTGAGTCCAAACAAACTTGGCTGGTCCTTCCTGAGCGTCGGAAGCCCCGGCACAACAAACACGTGAAAGCAACAGGAGAGGATAAAGCGCGGCGCGGATAATAACCGGCGCAGTGACAAGTCAGCCCCACGAACGTCCTCCTCTAGCGCAACTGACGTCATCATAGGGAGGTCCTCCCCCCCCCCCTCTCATTGGCGTACTCCAACGAACAAACTCCGACCAGTAGTTCTGACTCGGCGAAGCTCAATCATTAAGGCGAAGCCATCGCTTAATTATACCGGTACTTTCCAGGATTCCACACGAGACGCTGCTTAGGGGGCCGCGGTTGCCTTGGCAGCTAGAGCGATCGCCAAGGCGGTTGGCCTTGGCGAGCGCCTTGGCATTCGATTTCCGGCGCGGCCACTCCATGATTCTCGCACGTGGGAGTCGTGCCGGACGATGACGCTGGTCGGCGAGTTTTCTCCAGGATCTCCCGTTTCCTCCGCCCTTGCGTTCTGGCGCTGCTGCATACTTGCCTCGCTTCACCTTCACCGGCTCTCAAAAACCTCTCCACTCCCCTTTTCGTGCCGAAAATATTCGGCTATGAGGCAAAAAAATATGTGTGTTAGATTCAGTGCTATAAACGCATTCTGTCCACATATACGTTTTATGGGTTACAAAGGTTCTTTCCTGAAAAAAAAAAGTAATGAACGGCGGCACTTTTGCCCCTGGCGGTGTATGCTGTGTCTTGAAACTCTTGGATGTGACAGCGATAAAACTGACACCGCTCACAAGTGCGTACGAAGCTTTCGTAAAGTCTCGTTCCGGAACATAGTTCTTGGGAGGCCAGTGCGTGAGCAGGATTGCCACACACGTACACTTGTACGATTAGATGGGGCCTTCGTCAAAAAATTTTCAATCCCACTTACAGACTACATGCTATATTTTATGACCTATACAATTATTGTGATACGACCAGCAAAATTATTTATATGTTAGTAGTTAGAAAAAGACAATTGTAGGGCAAGGAACCGGAGGCGGGACGAGGGGACGAGCCACAGCCAACTTAAATGACGTAATGTTTTTCCTTTTCCCCCTTTTTTCCTCATACGGTGGCCATTTTGGCAGCCAGTACCGGTAAAAACAGCAAAATTTCCCTCAAAATATCCCTGATTTCCCTTTAAAAAATATGTCTTACACAATCCGGCTGACATTACTTATAACTACAGAATGTGGCTAAGTGACTCATTTTTGGGCAAGTGAGGGATTGAGGGATTTCATGCTCTCGCATTCCTACCATACTCTTGCGTTCCTGTTTTCTCCGAATTCTTCCTTCCTCGTTACTACTTCAGGCTCTTGCATTCCAGACCAACGACATAGCTCAGTCCCTACTTCATGCTCTCGCATGCTTACCAGATGTCACTACTTCATGCTCTTGCATTCCTTCCTGCTAGTTGACCCTACTTCGCGTTCTCGCATTCCCCATCCGACGACGATGCCGATCGCGAACCCTACTGCATGCTCTCACGTTCCTATAAGATGTTCCAACTTCATGCTTTCGCATTCCGACCTGCCTGTTCCTCATTCATGCTCTTGCGTTCCTGTCATCTTCCGTGGATTTCCCTTTTTCCCCGGAAGTTCCCTTTTTCTTTTTTCTCTGATTGGCTATGTGAGGCTCTCGAAAGAGTCTCGTCACTGATTGACTACACGAGGCTCTCATTGCATACCTATAAACATAGTTGGACACAATTTCCGAAGCGTTTTAGATACAGTCGCCAAATTCGTAACGTAGACGTAAATCCTGAGAAAGAAAATGATCGCAAAAAGTAATTTATGCTTTATGCGAACTTATAAGTATAGTTGTCTGTAATTTCCTAACCGTTTAAGATAGAGTTGCCAAATTCGTAACATATGCATCACCCCTAACATGGAAAATGATCGCCGGATCAAATATTACCTATGCGCATTTATAAGCATAGTTGGATGTAATTTCCAAACCATTTAAAATACAGACATCAAATTCGTAAGATAGACATCACCCCCAACATCCAAAATTAGTGCCGGGTCAAGTATGGCTCAAGAACATATATATGCATAGCAGGGTGTAATTACCGAATCCTTTAAGATATAGGCACAAATTCAAAATGTAGACATCATAACCTACAACAAAAATGACCGCAGGGTCAAGTATTCCCTAAGCATATGTATATACATAGTTGGCTGTAGTTTCCGAACCATTTAAGAAAGTCACCAAATTCAAAAACATAGACATCACCTCCGAAAGCAAAAAGTATATCCTAAGTATATCCTAAACGCACTTACAAAAAACATCGATGGAGCTACAGTCCATAATAGTTATATGAGTGTTTATATCAAACCAAGAAGTTTAGTAAAAAGCTATAATGCACATCGACATGAGAAAGAACGAGTCTGAACTGTATGGAGGATGTTGCCATACCTCCCACTTGAATCGCTGCAGTGGGAGGTATTGCAACATCCTCCATACAGTCCAGACTTAGCGCCATGCGATTTTCATGTTTTCGGCAAGATGAAAAAGGATCTCGGTGGACAACGATTCCGAAACGATGAGAAGGTGAAAGCAGCTGTCTCCGGGTGGTTACATAACGCTGGAGGAGATGTCTACGCATCCGGAATCGAGAAGTTGGTTGACCGTTCTGTGAAATGTTTACAGTCTCTTGGGGACTATGTGGAAAAGTGAACTTACATTGTATGCTGTCATAGCCGTATTGCCTATGTATAGGTGGTTTCGTACATGGCCATAACGTGTAAGTGTAACTTATTTATTGATTTTCCCTCGTAATATAAAGTGTATGGGGAAAAAATATATTTAAAAAAAATGTAAGTTTTTGTTGTCATTATTATTTCAGAATAATAATTATTTTAGTCACTTTTATTAATTATTTTTTAATAAAAATTATGAAAATATGTAGGCCTACTGAAAAAATATAATACTTTTTATTTTATTTAGGTTACCGGAGTTGAGTTTACGAGCATGCATGGACAGGCAGGCGAGCAAACCTTGTCAAACCAATCGTAAAACGATCGGACATCTAGAAATAGATGCATTTAAAAAAAATTAGAAATATTTTCATAAATTTATTTTATTTATCATTTTAAAAATGACGTTTAATCTTTAAAAAAATTAGGTACAATGTATCAAAAGTGAATTTCAAAGCAAAATCGGTATATAAAAATTACATTTTGTAAATTATTAATTTTTACAAGACACTTGGTAAAAATAAACAAAAATCATAGTGGGAAGGGGATTTGGATCCACGAACTCTCGTACAGCAGTCGGGTGTTCTAACCTCTCAGCTACTTGAGCAATGATAAACCCGGTTTGCTTAAAATGTATTACAATAGTCGCGTAACGAATAGACTGACATTCCCTCGTACAAGTACATAAGTTTTTAATGTATTAAAATTTTTGTTATATATTTTTTTAAATCAATATGGCTCGTGACCACATATATTGGAGAGCTTTTTCAGTTTAAATTCATCGTATTCACACATTTTTGAAACCTTTTTAAAGGCAAATGTTTTATTATAAACATTTCGTTATTTTCAGTCGGGTTCTGAATCATATAAGTCAATGTTAACATTGAATGTTTTCATGTATTCTTCTTAAATAATTATGTAGCAGTCCGCATTTTTCCGCAAGTTGGCTCGTAAGCAAGCGAATATGTACAGGCATTAAGGTAGGTGAATATACGAACTCCTAGGAAACAGGCTCGTGAAATTCAGTTTGTACGTATAATTTATAGCAACAGGAATGTATGTTTGGTCCCTTTATAGCTATAGTGATTAGCCAATATTTGTTTCATAGTGATGTTATTAACAAAACAGTTTATAACTGAATGGGTACGATATAGTGTTAATAAACAATATTACATTTTTGTGTTAAAAATTTATTAATATATATTACTACAAAAACATTAAAAAATATTCTCACGTTGCTTACACGAGCTGAGACGAAGTGTCTTTCATGACTGCCACTGTCTTAACAGCTCTATAAATGAACCCAGCTACTAATATACCTGCTGATGTTGACATCCCCACCCCCCCAAATTGCATTTGTTTATGGTAACCATATTGTGTTTGTAGGCGTAGGGTATGTCAAAGAAATAAATCTCTATTTGTTATTAAATATTATAATCTATTTAATTTTTAATTATTTTTTTTAAGTTGTACTAAAATTGTATGTAGAGTACAGTAGAATAACGCACAAAGTTCTCTCGACTTCATTTCCTGTCTCCTCTCTTGATGTCTAATTATTACACGATGTCGGTAACTATTAATTATTCATTCACTCGTTGGTTTTGAAGGAATAAAAGTATGCTAAACATTTATGTTTATGTGCCTAAACCAAGCACCATCATGTGAGTAAATATTCTCTGCACAAGTATGATATAATCATGGTACAGATCAGCATTTACCATCAGTTTTAAAAGCATATTTGTCTATGAGTTACGAACCAATAGGACCTTGAGACTTGGAATTTACGAGATCAACTAGGGCGATAATAATTTGTGTTCTTCTCAAACATCATTCCTTCGCAATCATCACCAATCCACCTCAATCTCTCCACCTACTCCACATACTCTACAAATGACCGCTCCTATTCTGCAAATAACCCCTAAATTATCCCTTATGTCCCCAAAATGATCCCTTCTGCTTCACAAATGACCCCTAATGGTCCACAAATGACCCTTCTTTCTCCTCAAATGACTCATCATGCTCCACAAATGACCCACCTTGTAGTATAATATTATACTTAAGTAAAAATATGAGGGCTGTACAATGATAGATATAAATTAAAAAATTCCCGTGACTCATTTCACCCTTCCTTGAATAGTACTTTTAGCCTACTTTCCGAAGGAAAGGAAAGCTTACGAGATCACTTTCCTGTCTGTGAGTATGTATGTATGTACGTATGGGTGTGTCTGGCTGTTTTTCTGTGCGTGTGTGTCCCCCCTTTTAATTATATTAGGCGTGAACCGAATTTCGCCAAACACAGTACACATATTGTACTAAGTAAGGATACCTGACGCTTATAGTTCTCGACCAAGCCGGGTAGTTACTTTCAAAATGGCGGACATAAAAAATGTATGGTGATATGTCATATCTCGGAAACCATTTAACCGAATTAAATCGAATCTTGCATGCTGACAGCGCAAGTTGTAAGCAATTCATTCAGAGGTGAATATTGTTGCTGGTCGGCCATTTTGGAAGATAGCGTCTAATGCAAAAATAAAGCTTTTACGTTTTTATTTCGAAAACTACTCAACCAACTTTTGCCACGTTTGGCATGTATGTATTACTATGATAGACCAAGTAAATAAAAGTAATTTCACTTAATGAGGCACTTATTTTTAAAATGGTGGCTATTAAAATATTTTTAGTTTATTAGGTATATCAACCATATTTTTTATCCGATTTAAACCAAATTGTGTATGCTGGCAGTTATATATTGCAAGCATCATAAAAAAAAAAACACTTTTGTCCGCTATTTTGTAAGATGGTGTTACATGAATTAATAAATGTTTTGTGTAATATCTCGGGAAACAATTCAAAGATTCCTACCAAGTTGGGCAAACAATTATTATTGGGGCTGTTTAAATGTAAAAATATGTTTAAAGTTTGTCAGATACTTATTTTCAAAATGGCGGCCACATAGCTATATAGGCATAGTATATTCTAAACGGTGTAATCAATTCCAACTTAACTTTGAAAACTTGAAGTATATATAACAATCATCAAGTGTGTCTACACTAAACCTTTTTGTCCTCCATTTTGTAAGATAGTGCCACATGAATAAACATTTTTTTTATATCTCGGAAAAAAATTAAACTATTCCTACCAAATATGCCAAACAAGTAGTACTGCGGTAGGTGATGTTAACTGATGTGTTTTACTTATGTCAGACACTTATTTTCAATATTGTGGCCAAATACCTCTTTTGATTTTGTATGATATATCGTCGAAACCAAGTAAATAATTGTAATGAAACTTTTATTGTTGACTGTATATATTACAACAATCAAATTTGTCCAAACAAAATCTCTTTTTTCCGCCATTTTTTAAAATAGTATCACATTATAAATTAAAATTACGCGATATCTACGAAAAACAACCGATTTCTACCAAATTTGGCTAATAAGTAGCACTATGGCAGGCTATGAAAACTAATAAACTTTGGGAGGGCCAGACACATATATTTTCAAACTGGCTGCCATATAAACTTTTTAACTCAGAATATTTTATTTACGAAACTACAAAATAAATTTCCATTTTTCTTTGTATGCTGACAGTATCAATTATATCCATCAAAATTGGCTGGGCAAAGTTTCATTTTTCCGCTATTTTGTTTGGTTGTCACACATGAAATAATAAATTTTTTATGTCCATCACAGGGATCGGTCAACAGATTTCTTTCAAATTTGGCGAAGAAGTTGTACTGTAGTAGGTCATATTAATTTATATGTTTTAAGTGTGTAAGTCTCTTATTTTCCGAATGGCGCGTATACAAACATTGTAGCTTAGTGTGCTATATATACGAAACTGTGTAACATATTTACATTTAACTTTGTATACTGTATCTATGACAACCATCGAATGTGATAATACATAAACTTTTTCTCCTCCATTTATGAAGATCATCACATCAACAATGAAGATTTTATGCCATATCTCTAGGACCAATCAACAGATTCATACAAAATTTTTACAAAATATTGCTTCAATAGGGTATGCAAATTAACATGTGTTATGTGCAGCAGGTATGTTTGAATGGCCTTTTATATAAATAATTAATATTAATTTGTTATATCTACAAAATGGTTCAACAAAATTCAACCAAATTTTGTACGCAAACAGTATTAAATAGAAGCATCATGTACGCATACAGAGATTCTCTTTTCCGGATTTTTTTACAAAATAGTGCCACCTGAGACTACTGAGAAATAGGCGAGACGTCACTACAGCAGTCCCGCTGTTCTGCGCTGTAAGAAAACAGACGGAATAGATATTTTGTTACGACGCGTGCTACCGGACTCTGCGAGTTACTGTGATATTACACGGGATGTAGCGTAGCCGTTTCCTTCTTCACGGTGAGATTATTCCTGATGGTTATTATTGACATTAATTTTAAGATGGATAACAATAACTAACTTGTTATCGGAACCTTTATCTGTCTCTGTGAAAGCGTGTGTGTGGCACGCGCTACGTAACACCCTAGCCACCGCCTACCAAGGGAAATTTTATGGAATTATGTTAGTAGGAAAAATAAAACTTATACGCGATAATACTGACCTCGAGGTACGATCTTTGTGAAATTTGTTATGAAAAATGGGGAAGAAAAGATAACACAACCTTTACTCGAGAACCGATTTCCCGAGAGTGTGTTAAACCAAGAAAACGTGTTTTGTTTTCATTTAATATGCACGTGGTTATTACGTCATAACTATCGTCTGCCAAATTTTCACGGATGGCGGGTATCAATTACAAATAACACTATTGCATAATTTGTTTCATCTCTCGTAGTTTCTTACACTTTGCAAATACACACTTTTAAATTCCCAGTTTTCAAGGGTGTGTCTCTATCTTAGTAATCACGTTACGTCATAGGTCGTATCATGTTATCTCCCCCATATTTCATAACAAAACATCTCACAGAGTTAGTTATATAATTCATTCGGGATAAATCTGTATAAAGTCGATTAGAGTAAGATTGATTCGCTGTTAAATGAGCACACCAAGAAACGTTAATCAGGTTAGTCTCTAATGTGCCTTCCTTTCATGGCATGGAAAAATTAACTTTGCCATGACGTTGAAAGGAAATATTTTATTTATAAGTACCGATTATAAAAGTGTTTAGTTAACCTTGCGCCAGCTATGCAGGTCTACTATATAGCTGCACACTCAGGACGATTTAAAATTTACATTCCTATCCATCCCATGTAACTATGGTATGTGAAATATATTTCTTTACACACGCCGTTACAAATACGTAACAATCTCATTTTGCTCAAGCCACCTGCATACCTTCCTATGCTTACACTACTGATCCTGAAGCCGATAATAAGCGGCCAATATTGACGAAGTTGGGAAATTTTCTCAGACCGAACTGAGAAGGGGAATAAAAATAAGTTGAAGTTTTAAGTAATTGCAACACAGACACAGAGACACACACATGAAAAGCTTCAATGAAGTAAATAAATGCTGGTATATAGTTGAGGTAAAGTAATGTGAAAACCCGTTTGTGGAGCTACTTTAAATGAACTTATATAGTATTTCCCCAAATAACCTTCCTTTCGAACAATTATGTTAGGGCGGTGAACTTTTCGTGCCTAACGGTGCTGTGGTTTTAGTCGACGATATTGATGGTTTTGAAACAGAATTCTTTATAAGATAGAACATTTGCGGTATTTAAACGAATCATGTTAAGCTGAGAGCAGGTCGACAGGGAATTTTAGTGGCCGAGTCTACTCAGGCGCTACACTCAGAGCTACGATGTCACAAGTTCGAACCCCAGCTACTTCGCACGCGGGAAACATGGCGGACGTTGCCGTTGGCCAGCAGGTTTTCTCGGGGGGCACCCGTTTGATCAGCCTTTGAATTCCGCCGTTGGCTCATATTCACGTCACGACAAACTCGCCGGCGCTAAAGACTCCGTTGTTTAGGCTCGTCTTCGTCTTTTATGCAGAAATTCTTCGTTTTCGTTTCATAATTTCGGATTGAGAGTAATTACTGGCAATTTGTGATTATATGAATTTTACATTTTATGAGTTCTTTAATATTGTTGCGCTTAATTTTCATTATGTGTTATGTGCTAGTTGCAAAAGTTAGGAACATATTTATATTTTGTAAACAAGTTTCTGCCTTTTTGCATGCAGTAAAAAAACACATAGTGAAAATTAGATAGAAAGATTCTAAACCACAAGTAAATTGTAAATTTTCTAGAATCATACATTCCTCGTAATATATTTGAAACTGAAATTGTGACACAAAAATGAAGACTTTCTGCAAAGGAGGTGAGCCCGGCCTTAAGGCCACATTAAAATATCATCTTCGCGCTCAACTCGAATATCAGGTAAGTCGCTACTATGTTAAATATTTAAGACTGCCAATAATAAGCCTAAATCTATAAAGCAGGTAATAAATGCAGCAGTTAACATAAAGAAATAATAAAGAGTTTATTTATTATATATAGAAGTTTTCGGCTGCATCCACGAGCCTCGATCGTATTCAGGATTAGCGTAACTGCCTCGTGCGGTGGTTCAGACAATGGCCGCGCGGTCGGCGTACACTTGATTACAAGCCGTGACGCAACAAGGGCGGAGTATCGCAACACTGTGCCCTCGAGTCGGGTGCCCTACCCTCTACTTACCTCTCGTCCTCCCGTCCATTACTATCATATAATTACTCGGAGCGTGGGCGGTGCCATCCCTCTAGATGCGGGATCGAGGCTAAAAAAAATAACATAACCATCTGTTCTCCGTAGCAGTTCATTAGCCGCGGAAGCTTTCAGTTGCTACCCCTGTTTTTTTCCTCCCTCCCTCTCGGCGCGTGGTAGCCACCCGCACTTGTAGGGGTGAGTGTGTGACACGTGCCCTTCAATTTCAGGGTGGCGTGCGGTTCCCCGGCTTTGCTCTCCCTCACTGTGTGGTGTTTTTTTCTTTAATCTTTTCTGACGATTCCTCTCTCGTTACACACGCACTCCAGCGGCGCTCATTCCATCACAACTTGAATAATGCCCGCGGAACCCTGCAAGGCCTCACCGGCGTATCAGCTCACACCGGCAAGTCACGTATGACTAATAGCGCCAGATCATGAGATTATTTACTTTCATTACGA
>NQII01004092.1:315695-344498 GCA_002778355.1 Clitarchus hookeri | reverse complement strand
GGGGGGGGGGGGCATTCAGGGTTCAAAATGCAAGCTCAAGTTTCTGCAGCACACAAAGCGAGGCTCACCTGACGAATGCCAGTCCGTAATTTTACCGCGTGTAAGTCAACAAAGCGGGGTTGTGTTAACACAGAGAACGTGATTGCCCCCGCATTCGAAACCTCTGATTTGTCGAAGGTTTAACACCTCAGTAAACAGAAAAGGGTATAAAATCACTTCCCGCAAATGTACACATAAATGACTGCAAAAAATTTGCTGGTCGAAATCGCATTTCGGCTTTGTGACGCGTTGTTCTTTGTGATTATCTTTAGATAAAGCGCACATGGCTCACCCCGGTGGTATTTCCAATTAAACTAACATCCAGTGTCCTCTAATTGATTTATAAATTTTGTTCTGATTGATCACGCGTCATTTTGGCACGCTGAATTTGTTTTCACGCGATTGTAGCGAGCGGAAAACATTGTTTCGCAATCTGTCAAATTATATCAGGTCAGCGAGTATGCCTGGAATAAAAATTTAATTCATAATTTCAACTTTCTTTATGAATTGCAAATTTCCTAATATTTACTGATTTATGTCATGGACACAGTCTGGTTTGATCGAATAGCTGACTCCATAGCATGCGTGCCACTTTGGAAAATTTGTCATTAAAGAGAGAAACTAAAATAGGATTCGCTCCAAGACAGAGTAATTAAACAGAGTTTAATTATAAACCTCTGATCCATGTAATCTATGCAGTCATCAATAATTCCTGCTCATTCTTTCAAAATGGGCGTGAAGTTTAATTTTAAATAAGTCAGCGTGAGATGCAGCTTTTGGTAAGTAATGCGAATCTGTAACGCTTCATTTGATTACGTATCAACAAATAAAGATGAGTTACTGCGAAACAATTAAAATTTAGTTGGATTTGTTTTGTGGTAATAGATATCTTGGTAAACAAAATGCATACAAATAAAAAAGTTGCTGACGACCAAAATTATGAGTTGAGGTCTGGATAGCAAAGAGCAGATATTTTATCATTTCTAAAGAATCCCGTGGAAATTAATTTTTACACGACAATGTCCCAAGTAAAAAGACCAAAATTCTGAATGACAGAGAAGTTCTTCCTGTTGGTCCTGTCGGCGGCATATATTACTTTTGTATAGTAAAGACCTAGATATGCAATTGGTATAGATGTCACTCACACCAAGTGATACAAAAAAAACCTTATCAAGGTACTTTTTGACTGGAGAATTTCAAACATTACTGAACCGTTTTATCCAACTGTAAACAAATAAACTTTTTTCCTTTAAATTATTTTGCAGCGCGGGGTAACCGTATGAATACTCATCCAGGAACATGATTTCTGTATTAATAATTAAGCTATTCAATAATGCATTATCACCATTCTTTCACTGATAATTAACATTTTTCTATATATCAATAATTGCGTACCCTTACTTCGTGTTCAGATAAATGGGACGTAGTGATAATACATCGTGTTTGCATTTGGAAGTATCCGAGTTTGATTCCTAACCAATCCATCCTATTTAAGTTTTCCACGGTTTACCGAGATTTGTCCACGCAGATGTTTGGATGATACCTTACTAAAGGCCGTACGTAGTCGCTTCCTTCGTCGCATGGGCCGAGACACCATCTGTCATCACAACATCCTTAGAGCTAATATATGGACGCGTAAGAACTATTTCCTAACCAAAGTGTTTGCCCAAATCAAATATTACATTTGTATCTTTGGGTAGTCAGCAAACACTTGGTGTCTCACAGAAAAGCCATGGCAAATCCATAAATAGTTTTCATATCTGTTGCCTGCTAGCACACGCCCTTCCATGTCGGTAATAATTCACATATTCTTGAGAGGTCAAGTTTTGACTATAATATCTTTTGTTTTCATATACATTCTAAAAGCATAACGGACACTTCTTATTTTACCCTGCTGCATCTCCTATCACGAAATAAAGATATCGGAAACTGGAATCATTATCTCACACTGAAAAGTGTTTTCATGCAAATAATTGGAAGAACTGTATACAGAGCGCATTAACAAAGCACCGTAATTTTTTTTACTCTAATATCTACACGAATACTCTAAAACACTAGTAAGATACGCACATCAACAAACATTATGTGTAATGAAATAAAGGCGTTTCCACCGACTCGTCAAGTGGAGTAGCAAAGTATGCCAGTTTAGTTCAACAGAAATCCCGAAGCTGTTCGTAACAAATTTTTTGCCCAACTTACACAAAATGTTTGCCGCAATGATATTGGCCATATGATGTCTGATACAATCCGTGGCGTACCACACTGTTAAAAAATTATTCCTTAACGCTGCGGAAAAGTGCTGGTAAAATTTTAGCTGGAAGTATCCTTAAACTCTCAATAAAGTTACGAACATATTGATTTTCAAAAACGGATACTCCTTAAATTTCATAAAATTTCCGTGAATTTACGGAACCTCTCCATTATTTCCAAGTAAGTTTTCTGTAATTCCTTTTTTTTTTTTTTTTAATAAATGAAAAATCTTTGATTTTTGTTATGTGGGAGTTCTAATGTGTATAAAAATTATAAATAATAAAGGTTATAGATATATTTATTTATTTCCTTGAACCATTGTAAAAAAAAATTAGTAGTCAATGAATCTAACCATTAAACTACTGTACAACTATTGTTTTCCGTATAACTTTCGTATTTCTGGTAGTCACATAAGCAAATATTTCATTTTATATTAAGTTAGCGTATTTTAAGTGTTGCTTATTGAAACAGACGCCTAATGCTACTTTTTAATGTTTATAATTTATTAGCGGCGTGGATTTCGTAAATGCGGCAGAAACCATTATTTTCTGGTTACAGTGGCGAAGAAATCTTCGTGTATACTCGGCAGTATTCGTTCCTGAAACCCGAAGCTATAGGAAATAAGGAGAATTTCCTTATTTTTAATTTATGGATCTCAACTCCGTTTTACGTCAGTACGGATTGCATTTCCGTATATTTACTGTATATTTTCGTAAAAATTTCCGTAAATATACGGAAAATTTTAACAGTGCAGAGTCGTGATATTTCCTCTTTAAATACCATTATGACGTAACGTCACTTGCGAAATACAAGTTGTACACCTTTAAAAAATGCCACAGAGGGGCGNACGTCACTTGCGAAATACAAGTTGTACACCTTTAAAAAATGCCACAGACCCCCAAATTTTCGAACCACACTTTCCTTATACATTCAGAGGATTTCAACTCAGTTTCTAGACAAAAGAAAATAATAACAATCTCGTAAACAAAAAATTATCTTCTTATCAGTACAAATCATCAAAGCCCCTTTCTTTGCAGCCAACTATGTATAAGGGCACTGTGATTGAAAAGGGTTTGCGATAGAAAAATGTGTCCGTAGTGAACATTACATACCAGAATGAGAGAAAGTACTTTTCAACAACTGTTCATGGATTGCGTACGTGTCGTGTAGGAACATTCTGGACATGTTGAAGTGTAGGAAATGGCGGTGTTTTATTTCGTGTCGTATACCTAAGGGTTTCAGTCAATATAATCGAAGATAAAAAGAACAATAAGTCATTTGTTAAATTTAATAGAATATATTAATTTGTAAAAAAAACTTACGTTTTTATTGTCCGTGTCTCATTTTCAAAACTAGTATAAATTGAAATAATTAAATATTGTATTATCATACCTTGTGTTGTATTATTGACAAATCCTGTGCAATAAGTTCTGACAGAATAACAATGGAATTTTATTTGCTAATAAACCACTAATTCTATATAATCATATTAATTTCTAGTCGTGTGTGATTGGTCGAACATAAGACGAGTGTATTCACTATAAATCACACATTATATGCAGACGTCTCTTACGTACAAGAAAGTGATCGTGAACCGACCTGTAAGGCCTTTTTACAATAGTTCGACAGTTCGTTGGCGATACGGTACTCTGCGACCGTCGCACACTTGTTGGCCGTCGATTTTAAAATAGCACGAAGTTGTTACGTTTACTGCCCTCTATCGTCGTAAATGGAAACTAAAATGAACGACCCCTGTTATGATAAGGAAAGATTTTAAGTTTTGTTCATTTATTTAAACGGCGTTGTAAGTTTAGATAGGTTTTGTTAACATATGTATATATAAGTGAAAGAAATAGAAAGACCTGGGAGAAAAGTCCTTCTCTAAATATTTCCAAGTTATAATATGGCCTACTGGCATTTCAGTAATCAGGCTTGTATATGTGTTTGATTGTTTTAATAACACGCAATATTATCTATATGCAAATGCCCGCCACATGTAATAATTTCATATATTCTTGAAGTGTCAAGTTTTGAGTGTAAATGGTTTGTTTTCATAGACATGCCTGGAGCATAACAAACACGTCTAATTTTATCCTCTTGTATTTACGATCATGAAATAAATATAGTGAGAACTTGAATCATTATTTCTCGCTGAAAAAGTCTGCTTATGCAAAGAATTGGAATAACTATTTGTAGAGCGCATCAATAAAGCACAGTAATTTTTTTTATCGTAATAGATACACGAATACTGGGTACGGGCTGTAAGATTCGCTCAATTTTAAACTTATTCTTCTTCTTGGTCGCAGGTGCGTTGGAACAAGTTCTATCGCACACTGTCGCATCGCCATCGTCTGCCGACTCGCCTCTGATAGCTCGTCACTATAGCCTTACCGTCGTTGTCGCACTGTTGTAAAATGCTCTTTAAACGGGACCACAGTTTCTCTGGCCACAAAGGCTTTGTTAAAGTGAGTGAGTGAAGAGATTCGGGCGGCTCTTAACAGCGTGGTTTTGAGAGCCGATGAGGGTGGTTGAGGTGAGTATGAGGCAGCGCCGGAATGAGAGGGCGGGGATACAGGAGATCCCAGAGAAAACCCGCCGACTAGCGGCATCGTCCGGCATGATTCCCACTTGCAAAAATCCGGGAGAAACCCGGTTCGCACTGGTGAGAGGCGAGCAGGCTAACCACTACACCACAGCGGCCTCCTTTTTTAAAGGGCTAGGAATTTTGCAATGGTAGGTTGTCCTGGGGGGTAGACGCTGGGCGGGACCAGTAGGCTGTCACTTGGGCCCTGGGGGCAGCGGTGCCGAACGTTTCCGCGCGGGTGACTTGCAAAGCGTGAACTCTGGCGTGTCGCACGTGCGAGTCGCACAGCGATAATGACGTGTTGGCTGGAGTCTGTGCAGGAGGGGCAGAAGGCGGAGGGAAAACAAAACACTTCGGCGGTCGACTGCTGCCAGACTCCTGGGGCAGAAACGAGGAGGCCGTGCTTCACGCATCGGCAAATACAGTCTTGACGTCAGGACACACAACTGCACGTTGTGAACAACAGTTTTGTCATTTTACCAAAATAAATAATATTTGAAACCATTGAGTATAGGCTATCTACAGTTGAGTACTTTTAAAATCAACATTTGAAAAACTGACCCTACATGCATGTATTTTAACGGGCACACTGACTGACACGCACCTAATACTGTTGGTAATGACGGAAGAAAAATAGTTCCTTGCCTTAATGTTGAATTTAAAATGCTTTGTAAACTTTTGTGAATGCTAAAACAATTTATTTTGCTTTTTTTTTTTTTTTTTTACTGAGTATAATTGTAAGAATTAAGATATTTGTAAAATACTTACTTTTCCAAGAATTTCATAGTTTTACTTTGCCCACGCTTGAATAAAGTGATAAGGCCCATGGTAATGTTAATTTATCATGTGGTGGAAGAATGCACATTGCGCGCACAAGTAGATGTTAAGAAGGGCTATCAAAAGTGCTCGGTTTACTTTGATCATCCTATAGAGGTACGTGAATTTTGCCAATTTTTTCTGCGGAATGAAAGACTTCAAATAAGTATGCTTTAGTTTCCCTATTGGTATTTGATCACAGTGGTTCTGACATGCCTTGTTTAACTCATTAGCAAGTAAAAACAGGAATTAAGAATGTTACCATATCCTGTGCAACCCAGTTTAATAAAAAAAATGTTTTCACCATTGCAGGCAACGAATAAACAACTGCAATTCCAGTATATGAAGAACTGCGTAATCTATACTGTTGCCTAAAGAATTCGCGAAAGCCACATACTTCCAGTCACGATACACTACAAGGCAAAGCATTGCAAATTTTTAACATGGTATCAGAGTAATAAAGCATACAGAGGTGAAACAACCGCATATTACGCAAACTCCGGCTGCATGCAAGTCATCAAAATGGCCTCGATGACCAACAACATGTCGGAACGCCGCTAACCAATCAGCGTCTGGTAACCCACTTGTCGGCTGGTAGCCCAGCCAATAGGGTACTTTTCGCAACGCGCAGTAGCCAGTTGGACTCAAGGTCCGTTACCCAAAGGCTCAGGCAGTCAATCAGAGAATGGATACGCCCACATCAAACGAACCACCACGCCATTTCGTATGCGCGTACTTACCTTTAGTCTATTCGCGGTTTCTTCTCACTTTTCGAATCAACCATTAGAAAAATTACCCCATGTAGCCTACGACGTGTCTAGTTGTTTCCTGAATATGTCACGTACCACAAGTGTTTTACACTTCTGTTGACAAAGGTGCCTCCTTTTTAATTAAATTAAACACTTGCTTATGTTTTATTTATAAATTATAGTATTTCATTTGTCATGAATGTGAATAAAACAGACAGAAAATAGGTGTGTTGGTAAAACCTAGTAAAAAAAAATTCCCATGCAAAATATTGTGAAACTGAGTCCGCACGAATGCGGTGCGTTGTCCCATAGATGTAATATTCCAGTCTTAGTGAAGCTTTATTTTCATGAGGCGGAAGAATATCCTGGAAGTAGAACCTAGCATGACTCCAGGAAAGTTTGAAGGAACCGCAAGTGGACTATAATCTGTGCTATGGTTAAAATGTTATACAGGTTGTATCCGGCAATAATACGACCTACGGCGTCAAGCTATTATTAAGAAAGAGCTAGGCGCCCTGAAAGTAAGAGGTTTATACAACATTTTATTCACACATTTCAGAGAAAACGTTAGATGAGAACGAATTACAGAGTAATGTTTTGATTTAATAATAAAACTTGTTTCAATTATTAATAATCATGTTTACATTAACAAAAACGCTGACTCACTGCAACTCTCTCATGCCATTGACCAATTCAGACCCAGTATACATAATCCAGTATACATAATTGTATACACAACGTGCAGTCAGGTAAATTTTTCACCGCTGTTGAACACTACGAGTCTCTGCGAGCAGTAGTCATACATGCGAGTAACTGATTATTATTAATTTGTCACAGGAAATCAGAAGATACATATGGCGGAATTTATTTTCTCTATTGGGTGTTTTATTACATTTAAAATTGTAGGGTGCTACTCATCTACGTCATTAAATTTTACGAGAATTAAACATTAAATATAATCAAACATCGTGATCGAGGTTGTCGTAGGTTATAATTGTAGCTCCGTTGTTTGTAAAGCAGTCATGCTTGACATTTAAAAAAAAAGGAATTGCAACGCCTGGAGTGCGGGCAACATTCGCCACACACGAGCGACACGGTGTATTGCAGGGTACGAGTGTGAAAAGGTGTCAATAGGCCGCAGGCATGTATACAGCGTAACGTTGAAAGGTATGTATAGACAAAGGTAAGTTTTGTATCAACAATGTAGCGATAACTAATTAATGACACTTTTATTTTTTCTTACACTGATATTAAGTACAAATAGAGTTTTGCTACATGCCTAGTGATCCTAAAGTATGGGTATTTAAATTAAGACGTGCGCAATTCTTCTGAAATATTTCCTGTCTACCAAACCCGGTGAATACTCATTTGCGGATGAAGCTAGGAGTTTGTGTTTACTACGCGTTACATTGACTAGGCCTGGAAGACAATACGATCACTTACGGAGCAGTGGTGTAATTAATGGTGGCCAGTGAAAAGAAAGTCTTCTTAGAATACATGCCCACCCACCGTTCTCCTGATCCCAAATGCAATATCACTGTAAGACTGAACACCCATCGTAGCAGTGGAAGTCTGTGGTTCGATGTTTAGGTCAGAATATTTACCAAACAGAAAATGTTGTTAGCTTGCAGATACCGTCCGACGCATTACAGGAACATACTGGGAATAACAGCTTTCATACAGACTAAATAAATTTCAGTTAGAAAATTGGCACCTTCATAAAAATAAATATTTACTTATTTGTAGTAAGTACTCACTGATATGAAAGACTTTTTTCTTTCCGCCAGTTAAACATACTATTTTGGTAGTCGGTATTCGAGCAGGTTTTAAATAGATAAGCTGGTTTTTTCTTTTCAAGTTCTATTTCAGAGCCGACTTATGCCATAATTCACGATAAGATCTGTTTGCGGTATCCTCACACTTTTTTAATCAAACCTTTGAAAATCATCCCATCTATGACGCATTTGGCTGTGTTCTAAGTATGTCTTATATGACAAACGTTTTACACTTACGGTTAAGTTAAACTTTTACTTATACTTTATCAATAAATTATAATTTTCTGGACCGAGTAAAGCTTTCTTGGCTTGAGGCGGAAGGATATCCTGAAAGTAGAACATTAGCAGGGTTTCAGAAAAGTCGGAAGTGACTATGAATGGACTGCAGACGTACAACCAGCTGAGCTGCTCACTACAGTGACAATGCGTTCTGCGGAAGCAAATCGTCTGTTCGACAAACACGAACGCGGGATCGCAGGTTGGTTATTACTGTTCGCCGGTCCCGTGCCTCCATTTTTACTGCCCGAGGAAACTGTAATTAATTTCCTGCAGCCGTGTGGAAAATCGGACTGCGAGCTCACTGGACGGAGGAAACTGCACTGTGTTGTACTCTACGATGTCTCCTGAGGATGTGTTCGTGTACAAAACGCAAAGAACACTGCGCTGGCAATGATTACAAGTTTCTTCGATTTTGAATCCTGTCCGACGAATAAGTTTGCATGATGTGTTTACAAGAAAATNTGGCAATGATTACAAGTTTCTTCGATTTTGAATCCTGTCCGACGAATAAGTTTGCATGATGTGTTTACAAGAAAATTCCTGGTTTAATTTAACTTAAACTAAACATAGAATACATATTTTAAATATAATTTTAAGTCAGAAAAAAAGTACACCACAACGAAGGTTGAGTGAAGCAGCACTGTAAAAAGATACAGAACTTTATTTTGGAAATGACCAGTACAAAAAAAAAACCAATGACATGCAAGATAATGAGCTTAAGTTAAGCATGAAATATCTATCTTTATGTTATACCACAGTTATTCTCTAAATAATTATTTTTGAACTCGATTATATTTAACACTTTAAAATGGATATAATATGTATAAACATCTGCGTGTAGCGATAATAGTTAATAATAGCTCTTGTTCAAAATGGGAACAGTTTATCATTGAAAGTTATAATGGTAATCCAGGCGGTTATTTTGAGTAAACTTTCGATTCAACCTATGCGCTTCCAGCAAACTTCGTGACTGGTCTCAAGAGTTCATTCGAGAATGGATGTTTCTCTTTACACAGCAGGATATTAAATATTAAGTATAAAATGAACACTAACAACCTAGAAGATTAGACAAGTTGGTTCGAACGTGACGTGTGTATTTCTGTGTGTACATCACACGAAAGGAAAACGTGAGGTTGTTTGAAATCAGACCTTTCCTTAAGGACTCTGATTACTAATAGCACGGTACTCCTTTTTGCCTCAAAATCACAAGTGTCCGTATTTATGCAACGCCAGTGTTAGCGCTATTCCTTCCNAGCACGGTACTCCTTTTTGCCTCAAAATCACAAGTGTCCGTATTTATGCAACGCCAGTGTTAGCGCTATTCCTTCCATAGAGGTATCTTCTTAAATAATGTATCATTTGTAACGAACAATTTTTGAACTTTCGTAGAATTATTCCGTTGCCANGTAGAGGTATCTTCTTAAATAATGTATCATTTGTAACGAACAATTTTTGAACTTTCGTAGAATTATTCCGTTGCCAACGTTTGCAAAATAATATATTTATATACACATACTCATTGAATAACATTTGGTTTAATTGTGTGGACTTAAAATATTTTGTATGAAGTTTGGGTGCTTTTTAATTTTTATGGAATCGCTTTTATTTTTGCATCACTTACAATTTTATTCCAGGCATAGGCATTTAAAAAGGTCAAATTAAATTGGGGAAACATTAAATATATTATTTGCATCCCGTTGACAGTAACCAACTGCAAGGAAGAAAAGATAGGTCGTAACGGAAAGGGAGCAAATGGGGTCCTCACGTGATAACCACGCGGGGTGTTTATTGGCGATGGTCCTCGTGGGAGCAGAAACTCCTGTTTCCTTGTTTATTGAACGTTTTTAGCGCGGCGTAGTAAAGTCGTGGGTAAACAAGGCAGCCCTGCCGGGAGGCTTCCTCCTCACGGATAATAATTAACCGCGGCCGTTACCGGTGCAATACCTCGCAGCCGATTGGATCCAGGCTTTGGGGTGGTGGGGCGGGGGATTTACAACGCCAGTAAAGAGTTCCGTTTGTTTGAACAGCGCTGGGGTAGGGGCTGTGTTTTGTGCCTCGCGTTCTGACGGTCCGTCCTGGCTGCTGTTAGGCCTCGCAGGGGTTTCCCTCTCCACGTAGCGTGCCTCACCTGCCAGTTCGTTGGCGACGAACGGCGCCTACTTCAAGCGCTGAGAACGCTTCAAATTACGGCCGAATATATTTTTTGTTATTTCCGCCCGCGACGTGCTAAAGGAGGGAGCGACGTAGAATACACACGCATCGTTGGATGGATACGGTTGGCATCTTATAGTCTATTCACTGTTACTTCCAACTTTTCTGAAGACAGGCTAAAGTGCTACTTCTAGTACATTCCTCAGCCTCATACAGACAAAGCTTGACCGAGTCTATAATATTACGCCAAAGACACAGCGCACCGTATTCGTGCGCACTCAGTGTAATAATATATTGCATNTGACCGAGTCTATAATATTACGCCAAAGACACAGCGCACCGTATTCGTGCGCACTCAGTGTAATAATATATTGCATTAGAACTATTTCTTACTAGGTATTTCCAACACAACTATTTTCTCCCTTTTTTATATACGTTAATATTTAGTACAAATAATGTTATTTAGAGATAAAATAAAATAAAAGTTCAATATAATAAAGAAATTAGGAATTTTTTGTATTTACACAAATATAAAAGATTTGTGATACAAGAGATATTTAGTAAAGAATGAAACGCGTCAAACATGGGGTAATTTTACAAAGGTTTGATTCAAAAAGTGTAAAGAAACCGCGGAGAGTCTAAAGTCTTGTCCTCGTAGTCATGGAAGTAAACAGCGCTGCGGCACGCGATGTTGCTGGTTCTGGCCTGGCACCTCTAGTTTGGTCCTCTCCTAATAACCCAAGTCAGGCAGTTATTATTTGCAAAGGAAACAAATAGTTCCTCCATACTGCCTGTATCACCTACAAGTTTGTACAGAATGTCCACGGTAAACTGAACAATTTTGGAAGCATTGCCTAAGATCTACTTGTTTGCACATCTTGTATTCTCCCAAAATACGTGAAGTTAACATTGCCATGGACCTTGTCACGTTATTCATGCTTCTGTTTAGTAAACTGTAAAATTTTAACAAATAATAATAATTTTACAAATTTACTCATTTTTGCTCTTGTTTGTATTTAAAGAAAACCACATGCAAAATTGATAATTTCGCTTCTCACCAATATTTTCCTACCACTTTGAATCCATCTTTAAAAATGGAGCTAATTTCCCTCCTCCGTTACCAACCATACTAGGAACACGCCAGTCAGCGCGCCCGCTAAAATAGACGCAGCTAGGGTCAGTAATATTTTTCAAAGGTTACTTTAAAAATTGTTCCATTAACCATGAGCAAGCCTCTTATACATTATTGCGTAGAGAGAATATGGAGTAGAGTTATCTCACTGGCTGTGCAGTACAAATCTCAGTGTCCCAAAGTCGAACTGCTTTTCTGCCATTACAATTAGCAAAAACGGCTTTGATTGGATTCGAGGTTGGAACACTGATTAATAAAAAAGTACTTTGAGAGGTTTTTATATTTCCTCTAACCAATTTGTAATGCAGTTTGGTTAAAATTCAAATTGTTAAAAGTGTTTTATTAATAGAAAAGTGCTTGTCATTTAAAATCTAAGTTCTCGAGACCTAGATGCTAATAGCCGCCCAAATATCTTCACTCTCTTAAAATTTAAGATATAAAAAAACATGCCCATCACTGTTGGCCATGTGACTTCGACAGTTGTGTTGCTTTGGAGTAGGTCATATGCAGAAGACGAATAATATGTCTACCTCATCTTTAGTCTATTAGTTATTATACCTTGTAATTGAGTCCAGCCACAGAGTATAAAACAACGTAAGTGCGGTCTTACAGTAATGTCGTGGGAATTGGGAGGGTTTAGTGGAAGAAGAAAAATTCTCATTTATTTCTCCTTGCTTTAAGAGCTGCAAGCCTGCAAATGTTCGTCATATATGTGTGAGTTAATTTAGGTGCATGTTGAAGTTACTGAAGAGCTCTGAAAAGTGTCATCAAGGTTACAACTTTCTTATAACTTCTATGCAATATTTTTGAGGTTATACTTCTTTTGGCGCGTTGAGGGTAAAAGTTTTGTGTGCAACGGAAGTTGCGCGCGCACAGTGTAACGAAATTCGACAGTGAACGTCGTAGGGGTATGACCCAACGGGCATGCGCGTATAGTTGCGCGCGCACAGGGTAACGAATTTCGACAGTGAACATAGTAGATGTATGACCCAACGCGCATGCGCGTATCGTCTAGCTTTATACAAACGCAAGGTACACAACATAGCACGTGGTTATATTTAAAACCCGACATAAAATCAGTTTATGTAATAAGCAAATTGAAAAACATTTCATTTATAATTTATATTAGTAATTCATTGTAAATATTATTTGCATACGGAAAAAAAATTTATTTTGGTCACGCCAAGGAACGCGCGTACATACGTATAGGCATCCATTTTTTTTTCTTGGACGTCGGTATGANATTTATTTTGGTCACGCCAAGGAACGCGCGTACATACGTATAGGCATCCATTTTTTTTTCTTGGACGTCGGTATGATTTTTAAATTTAGAAAATGTAGTTGCACATGGGATACTTTCTCTTCCCCTGCATTTATATCGAACATTTCCGATACTTCGAAATGTGTNGAAAATGTAGTTGCACATGGGATACTTTCTCTTCCCCTGCATTTATATCGAACATTTCCGATACTTCGAAATGTGTTAAGTTTCTCCACGGTTTGACGAGACCAGTAACGACTTAGCACAAATTACCCTTTTACGCTAACAAATTCAAAATGTTATTAAATTTCTATCACCAAACTAAATTAAGACTAAGCCTTTACATAGTTTTAAACTTTTTTTAATGTACTTTTTAGTAATTCTTAAATAAATAAATAAAGTATTCATAAAAACAAAAACTCTTAAATTATTTTCACAGTTGATAGAAAAATATTGCACTCATGATAGTATACCTGAAATAAACATCAGATATGTTCTTATTAACCAGTTCATTTTCGAACTTTGTCATGAATTTGATATTGTTACATCTGTCGCATCGTTTTCTATACCGCCATTGTCTCGCAATATCCTGTCTCCATTCAAGGAGATAAGTTCTGTTCTATAAATTAAAGGTTAATTATGTGAAACTTAAGTCATTTTGGTATGTTAAATTATTACTTTATAAAATTTAAAACGATACTTTTAAACTTCTTATATCAGTACATCGACAGACTTCCATTGCCTCTGTACTCTTTAAAGTTTTCTCTCTGTGAAGCAAACTGTGTTTGTGTAAATCTTCAGACAGCATGGAATTGAAATCACATCAACCGACATGCGGGCACACAATTTTAGGCCAATCATGTATATATTATTTCTCATGTATACAATAAAAAGCAAAGAAGATGCGTAGAAATCTGTATTGACGTCTACGTGTGGTGAAATGTGTGCTCACGACTCACGGAGACTGCGCGTGGGTAATCCTATTGTAGCAGCCTAGGAAATAAATCATTTGAAAACTCTACGTTAGATTTTTGTGTATGGAAACTTTTGCTAAGTACTTTCATATTTGAAATAATGGTGTTGTTTATATTTACAGCACGTTAAATTTAGTGACCTTGTTTGCGTAGGCCTTAGAACTATCAAATCTGATTTAGTTTATGGTTGTATGTATGGTAAATAAGACATTTTATGAAGCATGCTGTACTTTAAGCTGACACAGCACTAGTTTCGTTATCAGAGGGAATGATTTGTTAGTTGTTGTGTTCGCCTGTAGAAATAAGAACCAGTCATAATCTAGAACAGTATGACGGTTGTCAAATTAGTTACCCTCAGGGAATATGATTGGACTTTGAGCCTCAACTATAAAGTACAGGCCAAAAATAACCTTACCATGTAAACATTTTTATACTCTAAAATCGAAAGAGTTTAAACTGCTTGGAATGGAGATATGTTGAAATGCTCTACTTTAATCAGCAAAATTATTGTACTGACAATTTAAGTTGCTTGTATTAACTGGCACAGAGTGGGAGCACCCGCAGGCAACTCCACCACTCCATGACAGTGACCTTGAACTCCCCTTCCTTCCATTCCACTCATTTCAGCAAAATGGACTTACCAAAAAGCTTCATCAGAAGAGTTTAAATACCAGAGTACAAAAAAATAACGTAGACGCAATAAATTACGAAAATTCATCCAGCCACTGATATGAATTGAAATAGAAGATAATTAGCCCCTAAAATTGTGAGAAATGATTCAACAAACTGTTAAATTTCTTTTCGTGTTTCTGTGGATTTTTTTTTTTTTCCTATTCTTTATTGTTTTAAGCGGTATATTTGGTTCGATATGGTGGCCAAAGGTCAAGGAAAAGGTCGCATTACGTAATCCAAGACCTAGGTCAAGGTTGCTTGTTGTCATGGTTCCTGCTATTGTGAGGGAGGAAAATTAATTTTTTCAGAGTGCTCCCATGTTTGTTTGATAAACAAAAACATATCTTCTTTCCCTTCATCATTAGCATATATGTCGACATTAATTATGGTAAAAGGTCAAGGTCAAGGTCGCATGACATATCATGGTTCCTACTATTGTAGCGGGGTAAATGGGTTTTCTCAGAGTGTTTGCGTGTTGTTTTCTCCATCCTTAAAAATAAGTACGTGTATATAATATTTAAAACGAAAAAATTTTTACCTTGCACATTGTATAGCTGGATTCCTCTCATAAAGGGAAGTGCGATTGTGACTCGGCTGCTCTGCCAACCTGGAGCCTGACTCGACTCACGACTAGTGTAGTACCATCACTTCGATACCATCCCTTCGATTAGTTAAGTCCTGCACAGTGCCTACACCGTCGGTCGACCACCTGGCTACCTTTCAGATTCTCTAGATGTTAGTTGCTCACACAATGTCGGACAGAGTGGACGCGTTCCACCGCTAGTGATGCGGGTTGTGAGTGTTGGCTGCAATCTGAATTGGACGGTTACATTCCAATCGGTTCGTAAGTAAAACGTTTGCTATTCTGCCGTACTAGTCAGGAGAGCCTGGTCTTGATTAGCTTCATCTAACGCGACGCACAACACTCGATGCTTGTGCGATATGTGCTGGTTGGTAAGTGCTTATAACCATTTTCTTTCCCATTTTATTTTTATATATANTGCCGTAGTATTTTATTTTAGCGTAATGTGACGTACGTAGCTCGATCCTCGCACATTATGCGTTGATTTGTAGTGGAATTCGTGTGCCTCTGTACTGTAGCGTAGCTCGGTCGGAGGGTGTACGTGGGGAAAACCGTTTGCTATTCTGCTGTACTAACCAAGGCTACCGTGTCAGTTTTCAGACGCATTGTCTTGTCTAGCAACGACTGATGCGATGCACAATGTGCGCCGCTTGTTTAATACGTGTTGGTTGGTAGGTGATTATACATATTTTCCTTTGTAATGTCTGCTGGCATCAGCGCATAGCGGTGTCGACCTTCTCGCTCCCATGCATCACGACCACAATTTTTTTGGGGCGAAAAAACGTACAGTGTTTGTTTATCGCGCAATTTGCATCGGTTGGTATGTGTTTATAACTATTTTTTAACATTTATTTTTTATATATATATTCGTCAATATGTAGCAGCATCTTCGTATTTTGCATGACCAATGGTTTAAATGCATGATGTTTAGTGGCAAGCAAAGGAACACAGCCTTTACAATTCGTGTAATGCATCTTTAAATTATCACCACTGGTAAACATTGTACTGCGCTTGACATATTGTAGGATATTTTTGAGGTTGTTCCTTGTGAAGATATGCTATTTTCCTGTTGTCAGGTATTCCTGCTTTTTACTAAAGTTCTCGATGCAGTAGCAATTATGATATCACTCGTATGACTGTGGAACTATCTGGTATTTTTTTATAGTAATGGTTCGATACGAAATTGTGCTCGCAGTACATTTGCATTTATGTTAGGCCTTTATTATTAGTCATTATTCAAATTAATTTTTCTCATGTATGGAGCAGTTTTGTAAGTTGAAAGAGGTTCGCCCAGGCCTCGTGTTAGGCTGACGCTGCTTATTGCGACCTTTAGCCCTCACTGCCGAACCACGTCGCTGTAGCCTCCCCTGTGCTATCGGAACTGTCGAGCTGCAACCGTCATTGATGGTTGGATCGCCACCCTTGTACATCTGTCATTTTTTGAACTACTTGCGCCGAGTACTCCATGCAAGGGTGTCGACGCCAGTGCTCCTAGTAGCCGCCATTGGTAATGCAAATGGCGTTAGCATCACCTGAAAGGTGGACTAGTGGAGAAACGAAGACGGTGGAGCGCCTGTGTTGTGCTCAAGCAGCCGTCAACAAATGCAAGATGCCAAACACCTGAGAGGTGTACTCTGGCAGATGAAGATGGTAGTGGTAATATGGCGGATTAGGGTGATTAACATATGCATGTGTAATTGTCCGTGTGTATAATTTGTATGCACATAGTTTGCATTTGCCTAATTAGCTTTGCATGTGATTCTCTGTATGTTTGCGTGCTTAAATGTGGCTCATGTGTAGTATTACACAATCTACTAAGGCAAGGATGTGTGTAGAGACTTGAGTTTGAGACTTGAGACTATACAAAAAAAATTAATTCTCTTTTATAATTAGACAAAATCTGGTAATTTATTTAGTAATTATGGAGGCGATCATAATTTAAGATTTAAATGAATAACACAGGAGTAATTTATACGCTTTGCCACTATTTTGCTGGCTTTACATAAGAAGAATACATATTGATATTTGATACACGCTCAACGTATTTTTAATTCGAGCAAAATAATTATAGAGTCTGTTTTTGTAGAACAATTCTTGCTGTGATCATCAAAGACACACTTGTTCGCAGATACCTCACCGCAGTTATCNAGTCTGTTTTTGTAGAACAATTCTTGCTGTGATCATCAAAGACACACTTGTTCGCAGATACCTCACCGCAGTTATCACACGGGTACGTCTTGTAGACGATGGCAAATGAACAGTTGCTATCTTCATTACATTTGACACTGGAGCTGTTAGCAAATATCATTCTGTAATACTTGCACTTGCTTCCCGATGAACGACAAACATTGCCTTTGCACATCTTGTTATGTCTATACAGACTTTCATTGCAGGTAAACACCGCATCACAGTTAACACAGTGGAATGTCTCGTATGCTGGTCTGAACATGCAATGACTACATTCATGTCGGCATGCATTACAGCGTTTACTAAAAGTATTTCCACAGTTGTAACATTGTTTCTGTAAAGCTTGTAACGACTCTTCAGGGTCCCTTTCTGTTGTTGATTCTGACGGAGTTACAGATGGTAAATTTCCAACCATTGACCCCATCTACATATTGTAGCTAAGTACGCAATCACAGTAGATGAATGTAGTCGTAACGATCTGCTTTCCACCACCACTCTCGGGGGCGAAATGTCATTCATTTTTATACGATGCTCGCTTGTATACTGTTCGCACTGCATGCTAGTTTGCATTGCCCGTCTCGAGTTGCCTCAGTACATGACGCTGGCTATGTGGTGCAAACGACAGCATGATTGCTGGACTGTAATATGTTGCCTTATCGGGTCGATTGCTGTTTAGCCTGCTATGTTGTCAATTTGACCACATATATTCTTTACTCTCATTCATCTTTCAGTGTTGGAGGCTCCTTGTTTTTCTTTTGCTACTGCTGCTGCTCTCTCCCGATTTGTGTTACTCCAGTTCCTGGAATGTGATGTGTCTGTAATGGTAGCACGACCTTGAAAACACGCTAGGCATGGGAGACAGCCAAGAATCTCTTTTTCCTGTTGCAGATAAGCAGGTAGGTTTCTAGACAGATTGTATTTCGTGTCGTGTATATATGAGAAGGAATTCTTCAGGTAGGTATGCAAGCTCGGTATCTTTGTAGAGTGCTGCAAATTATTAATCTTTCCACAAGTCACAATGTAGTATAACATTTTCTGACTGCTAGAACAGCATCCCATCATTTTGACTATGTCCTCTCGACGAGAGAAAGTTCTGGGCGATGTGTGGTGGTACGAAAAGCTTTTATATACCTTAAAGAGAGTAGGATGTATAGAAGCGATATACTCTAATAACACCAGTTTATTCNGTACGAAAAGCTTTTATATACCTTAAAGAGAGTAGGATGTATAGAAGCGATATACTCTAATAACACCAGTTTATTCAAAGCTATATTTTAAAGAGAAATACTAATATTTACAGCTCGATATCATGTTGAAAGCAACTGACAGGATCTTTAACTTCTGACTGAATATAGTTACTTGATTTTTGGGGTGTGCTATGTGTTATGCTATACTGTACTGTAGAAAACCCTCACCTGTGGGGTTCGTCAGTTATTTATTGAATTAAATTTGGATCACCTCATCTAGCTTATGACAGGACCATCGACTTCTTGGGTCCTGTCTAATTCCTCTTCAGCCTTATCATGTGTCTACGAGTGAGGTGTCTATGTGTCTACCGGACATCGGAAATGTTTGGCATGGGGTATGCAATAGGATAAAAGATTAACTCTCCTACAGGCGCATACAGGCTTGGTATGATGTCATCGCCAGATTGCATGCACCTAGCTTCAATTATTTCCTGAACCTTGTAGTAGTTGCATGGTGTGATCAGTACTTGAAAACCTAGATATAATAAAGAAGTTTTAATTGCATATTGTATAGCATTTTTCCCAGTGAAATGATTGGGGTCACAATGTGATTGAACCTACATTACCTTATTCTCAATGTTGGTGCACTGTCTCCAGTGCTGCCATAGTACATATGTTTTCAGATGACTGCAAAGTACAGTACATTATTAGTTGAAATGTATATGATGAGTTGCTTTCTTTCTAGTAATTACAAAGTTCATACTTTTACTGTTATTTCTATATAAATTGTATGAATTTTAGCCAAGTTAATGTATATAATTTTTAAAACGAAATTAATTGTTACCTCGTACTGTATAACTGAATTCCTCTCGTAATGGAAAAGTGCGTGTGTTATGAGTATTAGATGTTCTCTGAATATGATGGTTTCGCTTCAGTCGGTTCGTAAGCAAGTTGTTTGCTATTCTGTTGTACTAACTAGGAAGGCCTGGTTTTGTCTAGCATCGTTTAATACAGGGTACAGCACCCTAAACTTTAGTAATACTTGATTGCACTAGTTGGTAAGTGCTTATAAATATTTTAATTTAAATTTAATTTTTATATCTGTTTGTATCACTGAGTTACAGTTTTGACTTTATCGCACTTGTGCTTCTCGGTTTCGCAAAAGTATTTAATTTTAGACTAATATGACATACAGCGCTCGATGCTCGCGCAATATACACACTTATTGTTAATTGATTATAACTATTTGATTTTATAATGGTTTTTTATATCTGTTTGCATCAGCACATAGCAGCGATGTCTCACTTGCGCGACTAATGGTATAAAATTTAAGTGGTTTTGTGGCATGCAAAGGAACACAGTCTTTACAAGTTGCATAATGTGTTTCGCACTTGACGCATTTTAGTCATTGTTGAAGTTGGTCCTTGTGATAATTCGTTTTTTCTCATGTTGGCGTGCATTCTAGCTTTTACTAAACTTCTTGGCATGATAGCGACTCAAATATAAATATTATGGACTGTGGTTCTATCAGGTATTTTTTTTAATTATTGTGTTTCGTAATGGCATCATATTCGTGATGTACTTGCATACATGCCAATCCTTTATTGTATGTATGTCACTGATTTTTCATGTACAGGATGATTCCATATATTTTACACTCCGTTACACCGAAACTTGCGTTAGGCTGACGGTGTTTATTTATATCAACGCGCACATGTTTTAATGTAACCTGCGATTATGTATCTCTTGTAATGATGCAATTATTTACCTCTTTATTTTTCAATGTATGGCTGGTTGTTAGGTTGCCCATGCTAACGTTGACTCGGGCCACTGGCCCTTGGTTCGGACTCACGGTGTTCATTTATCCTAACTAATATAATATTATAAAATGCGAAAAGGTGTTTGTTTGTTTGTTTATTTGTTCTTCTTTCACGTCGCAACGGAGATGAAATCAAGGCCTGTATCAAGTCGTCAAGCTTATGGACAAAAGTCAAAAAATTCAGCTCGACGACAAATATGAGAATGCACCTCTACAATGACGTTGATACAGGACATTATGCTGATACACTATTAAAATTGGATATGGGCGGTTAGAAACAGATGCCGAGGGCTGTGTGTCACTAACGGGGATTTTAGTAATTTGGTGCAGAGTTATACGGAACTGATTGCTAGCGTTTATCAAGATCTATAAAGAATTATAAATGACGACCAGTGGCTTAGTAAAAGAACGATTATAGCACCAAAAAATTACATCGTTAGTGCTCTGTTCTGTATTTATGATCAGTGTCTGTCTACTAACAAATACCGTTATTTCTCCCTGTAAGTTTGTTACTATAACCACGCGAGCAACATTCAATGACGAAGGTTTTCACCTTGCACTCGTGGAAATTGAAAAGTAAGTGGAGACAATGTCAGGAAAAAGTATTAAAAGCATAGACTTTATTTTAAAAAAAAAACCTAAACAATTAAACAATTATTATGTAGTCCATGCGAGCGGAGCCGCAGGCACAGATAGTATTACTATATATGCATTTTACCATTGCCCACGACTATGTACATCATGCAAAAAGCGCATTTTCATATAGCTTTCTTTTTTCGCAAATAGTTGTTTGTTGTATGTTACCCATGCTAATGTTTATATTTATATACATAATTCTTCTGTACGTGTGTATGTCACTGAACTCCTTAACGGGTGGACCGATTTTGATGAATTTTTTTGTGTGTGTTTGAGTGGATCCATGGATGGTTTATATTTACAATTGGACCCGGTACGGGGCGCTTCGATTGAGTTCTAGGAATTTTTAATTTTTATTCTTTGACGAAAAATTTTTTTTTATTATTTTTTTAAGATTTTTTGCATATCAGAACATATAACCACAAAATGTTATCCCCCACCACCCCCTGTTTTTAAAATGAAAAAAAAACTGTAAGTTCTTGAATAATTGACGTTGTTTTGATATTTATGATTTTTCGCATATCAGAACATATAAAATTTACGGAGAGTTAAACCACATGTAAGTTTGTTCAACAAAATATAACATCCATAAAATTCAAATATTAGTTACTTATATTTATGGGTTGTGTGTTTATTACAGAACAATACCACGTCATCGTGGACGAGAAGGAAATATTGGTCGGCGTACATGGAATTCATAAATAGTCCAGACCCGTCGGTTAAATAGAACTGCAGAAGATCAATTGATGGAAATTGCCAATTTAAGAGACTATGTTGCAAACAGACGTGCAAATGAAAGTGAAGAGTAACGCAATGAACGCCTTCGAGCTAATACATTGAGACAAAGACAGGCGCGTCAACGAGCCACCGACGCACACAGATCATTTGGACGACAGCGCCTGCAAGTAGGTACATCGCACATTGACAGGTGCATCACTTCTCCGCCTTACGTTCGAATATGAGTCGGACATCGACTTTTCTTCACATTCACAAATTGTCATCGGCGCTATGGACAAAGAATGCCAACACTGCCTTGCATTCAAATACAAAGGTGAATCGGCCGGTTTCTGCTGCGCGTCTGGAAAAGTTGCACTGCCACCATTGAATTCTTCGCCAGAACCATTGAAAACACTATTGGCTGGAGCCACACCTCAATCAAAATTGTTTTTGCGTAAAATTCGTAAATTCAATTCTTGCTTCCAAATGGCATTATTTGGAGCAACAAAAAACTTTCAGAATCAGGATGGTTGCAATTTTGAATCAACGTTTAAGATTCAGGGCCAAGTGTATCTTCAAATTGGTTCTTTAATGTCAATGCCTGATGCCAATCCCAAATTCTTCCAAATCTATTTCATGGGCGATGAGGAGTAACAAATAAACATACGCTGACAATACAACCACATCGAGCAGATGGAGGAGCGAGAAATTGTGGCGACTTTGGAACCGTTTTTTGCGAAATCACAACCAGTTGGTCCAGTTGTTCAATACTGTTTCAAACAAACTGCAAAACGACAGCTACATGATCGTAATCAAAGCAGACAAAGTACCATCTGGATAGCACGCAGGCCGATACAATGCACCAACTGTTAATGAAGTTGCAGTTGTTATGGTTGGCAACGCATACGAACGTCGAAATATACGCATCCAACGCAGAGATAACATGACGCAGACAATTCAAGACAGTCGTCGTTCTTGCAACGCTTTGCAATATCCATTGATATTTTGGGAAGGAGAAGAGGGATATCATTTCAACATCAAACAAAGAAATCCAGCAACAGGTAAAATCTACACATTATTTTCTTTTTTATTTTTCTGTGCGATTAATTTATTTTTGTCTTATTAATTTTTTTACTTTGCAGGTGCAGAAACCAACAAGAATGTGAGCGCGATGAACTTCTACGCATATCGGTTGATGATTCGTGCAAATGAAGACAACATTCTCCGATGCCACCAACTGTTTCATCAATACATCGTTGATATGTATGCGAAAATTGAAAGCGAGCGATTACGGTACATCAAGTATAATCAAGCGAAGCTGCGTTCTGAAGAGTACATTTATTTGCGTGATGCTATTGTCAGTAAAGTAGATGAAACAACTAATATCAACGACATCGGTACCACATATATTCCTCCATCATCATATATTGGTAGTCCGCGTCATATGCAAGAACACATTCAAGACGCCATGACTTTCTTGCGCGCGTACGGCCTACCAGATTTGTTCATTACATTTACGTGCAATCCAAACTGGGATGAACTTAAAATTTCGTTATTGCCAGGTCAAACAGCAATGCATCGCCATGATATCATTGCAAGTGTCTTCAAACAAAAATTTAAATCGTTGATGAACTTGATTACAAATCACTATGTATACGACGAAACACCTTGCTGTTGAATGGCAAAAACGAGGTTTGCCACATGCACATATTTTCATTTGGTTGGTCGACAAAGTACGGCCAAAATNTCTGTTGAATGGCAAAAACGAGGTTTGCCACATGCACATATTTTCATTTGGTTGGTCGACAAAGTACGGCCAAAATAAATTGATAAAATTATTTCAGCAGAAATTCCGGATCGGAATATCTATCAAGAGTTGTTTGACATTGTTACCGCTAACATGATCCATGGTCCATGCGGTGATCTCAACATGATAACGCCGTGCATGGACAATGGAAAATGTACGAAACGTTTCCCACAAATTGTATAAACGATACTACCACTAATATCGATGGTTATCCATTGTATCGTCGTAGACACACAGACAATGGTGGCCAATCATATCAATCGCGCATGTCAAACGGTGGAAATCCGGTTGACATTGATAATCGCTGGGTGGTTCCGTATTTGCCATTGCTGTNCAATCGCGCATGTCAAACGGTGGAAATCCGGTTGACATTGATAATCGCTGGGTGGTTCCGTATTTGCCATTGCTGTCCTAAAACTTACAAAGCACACATAAACGTTGAGTTCTGCAGTACATCAAAAACATTTTCAAATACGTTAATAAGGGCAGCGATATGGCTGTATTAGCTGTTCAAAATGTAAATGATAACGACGAAATAACACGTTATCAAATGGGCTGATACATTAGCAGCAATGAAGCAGTTTGGCGCATTTTGAGTTTTCCAATACACAACAGAGACCCTGCTGTTCTAAATTTGGCCGCGCGCCTTGAAAATTAACAGTGTGTTTATTTCACTGAAGAGACTGCTATACAACGAGCATTAACTATCCCTAAAATCACACTAACAGGGTTTTTCGAACTATGCAACCGACCAGGTGTTTTCGGTCAATTCGCAAAAACATTAATGTAAACTGATGTGCCACGATTTTTCACGTGGAACAAACAGTCAAAAAAGTGGGACCCACGAAAGCGAGGCGTTCCAGTCCAAGGATTCGACGGCATATTTATGGGAAATACATTAGGCCGATTATACACCGTTCATCCAAAGCAACGCGAATGCTTCTTCTTGCGTTTGTTGATGGTTAACGTTCCTGGACCGACGTCCTTCCAATACTTGCTAACAGTCAATTGTATTTTGTACGACGCGTACCTCGATGCGTGTCGCTAATTGGATTTGCTGGAAGATGACCACCATTTGGATCTCACACTTACAGATGCAGTACTGAGTTCCTCTCCTCATCAAATTCGCCAATTATTCGCCATATTGTTGACGACATGTTTTCCGTCGCAAGCTTCTGATATCTGGGACAATTATAAAGATTCCATGAGCGAAGACATTTTGCATCGTATTCGGACCGCTGATCAAGATCCCAATATCGATTTTTCGCCGGAAATATATAACGAGGCGTTAATAAATATTGGGGATATTGAATTCTCATTTCTAATAAGCCACTCATTCATTGAGGTACGCCATCGCCTAACCGCCCAGCAACAGACATCATTAACAGCGATGCTCAGCGCGAACAACAGTTCGATGCGGCCTCTTTGACTACTTTTGTTGCAAATAATGAGGAACTGCTCACAACTGAGAAAAAGAATATGCAGGATCGAATTAATTTGTCAATTACAACACAAGGCGGATTATTTTTTTTTTGGGCGCACCAGGTGGCACTGGCAAAAGATTCCTCATCTCACTGATACTTGCGCGCATTCGATCACAAAATCATATTGCGTTGGCAATTGCTTCAGCAGGTATTACAGCGACTTTGGTGGATGGACAGCACATTCAGCACTCAAGTTGCCATTGAACGTTCACACAAATCCAGACGCAATGTGCAACATAAAGAAGCATTCCGGCATTGCTAAAGTTTTGCAAAAATGCAAAATTATTATCTGGGTTGAATGCACTATGGCCCACAAGCATGCGCTTGAAGCTCTCGGTAGAACGATGAAAGATCTCAACGATAATACAAGACTTTTCGGTGGCGCTCTACTGCTGCTGTCCGGTGATTTCAGACAGACATTGCCGGTTATTCCACGCGCTACATATGCAGACGAAATTAACGCATCTTTGAAACAATCATACCTATGGAGAAATGTCAATACATTACGCCTTACCATAAATATGCGTGTTCAACTGCAAAACTATCCATTGGCACTGTCGTTCTCCGAACAATTGCTCAATTGCTCATTCTATTGCATGGAAATACACAATGCATCAAATTGCCAAACAATTTTTGCAATATGGTAGCCACGAAAGATGCTTTGATTGAAAGCATATTCCTAGATTTGCGCGCTAATTACACTAATCATGCGTGGCTACGTGAACGAGGTATTTTGGCCGCAAAAAATATCGATGTTGACGCTATTAATTTCAAAATACTACAGTCATTGCCGGGCAATGAGATGTCGTTCAAATCGATCGCCATTGTTGTCGATCCTGACGAAGCAGTCAACTATCCTGTTGAATTCTTGAATTCACTGGATTTACCGGGAATGAATGCCACCACATAACCTGCGACTAAAAATTGATTCACCAATCATTTTGCTTCGGAATTTAAATGCACCAAAGCTATGCAATGGCACGTGATTGGTCATAAAAAAAATCATGGGCAATGTTCTTGAAGCTACCATTTTGAACGGCAAGTTTCGGAGTGCATTAATAAGATGGCGATACGATGGACAGATGACAAGCGACTCGTGTGAAGATGGTGTACGCACGCTTCCCTGCTGTAGCAGCAGACAAGGGCGGTGGTGGGCGATTGTCGAGTGCATGCAAGCCGATGCATATGTGTATGTGCAATGTCAGACCCTACACACCTACATGCAACGATAACTTTTCGACGCACTTGTATGTATGTATATCTACCTATATTTTGTATTTACATGAGTGTACTGTTGTTACATGGTCCCGAACTTCAAAGGCTTGGGAATGCTGACCAACTATTCTTATAAGAGGGCTTAAGACCTTCTTGCCCCAATTTCCTTAATTACAGTGAACGTTATGTCTGTGATGTGACTCTGGTGGTCGTAGCTTCAGTAGGTGGGAAATGTAAGGCAACTGTGCTTATAAGAGGACTTAAAGTATGTTTATCCCTACCGCCCTGTTTGTCATCAGAGATGATGCCTAAGATATGAATTTGGTGACTATAGCTTCTGTGGCTGGCAAATGGCAGCCAACTATGCTTATACGAAGGTCTAAGGTGTACTTGACCCTGCAATCCTTTTCGTAGTCGGAAGTGATGCCTATGTTATGAATGTTGTGACTATAGCTTCGGTGGGTGGGAAATGGTAGCCAACTATGCTTATACAAGTGCTTAGGGCTTTCTTGACACTATAATCATGTTCGTTGTCGTCAGCGATGTCTATGTTATGAATTTGAAGACTATAGCTTCGGTGGGTGGGAAATGGTGGGCAACTATGCTTATGAGTGGGCTTAGCCCTGTGGCCCTGTTCATAGTCGGGGTGGATGACTATGGTATGAATTTTGTGACTGTATCTTCAACATTTCGGAAATTACAACAAACTATGCTTATAAGTACGTTTAGGGCGTGCTTGTCGTCGGGGGTGATGCTTATGTAATGAATTTGGTGACTGTATCTCAATCAGGTCGCAAATTTCATCCAACTATGCTTATAAGTGGTCTTAGGACATACTTGCCCTGCAGTACTTTTCGTCGTCGGGAGTGATGCCTGGGTTATGAATTTCGTTGCTGTATCATAAACAATTAGGAAATTACAGACAACTATGTTTATAAGTGGACTTAAGATGTACTTGAAACGCGTTCTTTGCGATGTATGGTAGGTTCTGGCACGCCTGGTGTCCTGGCGGTGATCCGAGATGCAGACGTGCGCACGTTCGACAGCTCGGACATTACAGTCAACTATGCTTATACGTGGGCTTAAGGCTTACTTAACGCATGCGCGGTGCGAGTTATGGTAGGTTCTGGCAAGCCTGGCATTCTGACGGGATCCGAGATACAGAAGTGCGCGCGCTCGACAGTTCGGAAATTACAGCCAACTGAAGCAATGAAATAAGTTGCATATCGGGGCAATGAACTCAAACATTCTTCAGGCAAAATGGATGGTTCTGACATGGACTGACAGAGCATGATGTGGGCGGTAATTTATAAGTCATAGAACGACCATCCTGCTGCAGAGAAAGCCGTGTATGTGTAATTAGTATTTTTTTTATTCCACTGCTAGTTGTTACAGAACAATAGGAATAAAATGTCTCCGCGCGCGAGTAATGGCTACGCCCCATACCACGTGCATACAAGTTGAAGGTACAGCAGTAGTGCACACGCGCTCGAATGTCTGGACAAGTTGGAGAGACAGACGTGCGCATGCTCACACGTATTCGAGACACATGTACGTTACTATGCAATTGGCTCTGTATGAATGCATATAACTTTTATGTAGTGACAAGAACTATCCAAATTGTTTATGTATATATAATTACAATTTTCTGTATGTTAGAATTATGGTATTTTTTTCATTATATATATACATATAGAAGTGTATTCATACGCACATGGTGCTTGCAGTCTTTTATGCGATGGTAATGAATATGAGTTTAAAGTCTGGAGAGCGTGTAGGCTTATGCGGGTATTTACTATATTTCTTCTCATTACGAGGCAATGGCTTCGCAGCCAGCAGCCAGGTGCGCAAGTGAACCAAAATAGTGCGTAGGCCGATACGTGTATTTACTTCCCATGTATTTACTGTATTTCATACCCTAACAATTCCCATGCAAAGGTGCTCGTGTGGTCTAGACGCCAGGCTGCCAACAGAAGGGTGGTCGGATAGAAAAATGCATGCTTCCTGCATTTTTTTAGTTCACAAACAACTAAAAAAATTCCCAGTGCTCTTGGCAGCCACCGTTTGAACCTACCTCCCCGATGCTAGTACGCCCCTGCAGGTTACGAGTTAACCAACACTCATGCACAAAATGGCTGCGCTGAGACCAGCGCTCCTAGCTGAGAACTGTAGAACTTCAGACACCCATGGCAGGCGCTGTAATCAAAGATGGCAGCCTACAGTGGACGACTGATAGCGGGAATTAAAGATGGCCGCCTAAGCAGACGACAGCGATGAGGGAATATCAAAGATGGAGGACGCAAAAAGCATGAGAGGGAGGAAAGTACGAGAAGAGATAAAACAAAGGAGACGAGAAGGAATACGAGAAAAACCCCAAGGGATAGAATGGACGAGAGAGACAGAGAGAGAGAGAGAGAGAGAGGAAGGGATGCAAGAGCATGAGACAAAAAGACACAAGATAGAAAATAAAGGACACCAGGAGGAAA
>NQII01004092.1:182968-315090 GCA_002778355.1 Clitarchus hookeri | reverse complement strand
CTGTAAACCACCGTGTTTCTTGAATTTTTACATAAAAGGCGAGTCTTAAGGAGTTTTGTGCTCACCAATATTGTTTAAATCTACCACTGTTAACATTCCCTGTGCTAACGTAACCGAATAAAGTGCAACACATTCATAAAACTAAATATTTCTTTTAATTTTATTCCTAACAATTTTTTTACGTAATTTTATAAGGGTTTGAATTCTTGTTACATATTGTCAAATAGTAGCGTATTTAAATAAACAAATAAATTTCAAGTCCTTGTTATATAAATACTGTTTATGGAGTAGACGTGTTTTTTTAAATTTTATATCTTATGTCATAAAACAAATTCCTTTAAATTCTTTAAAGACACGGCTTATTGCTATAAGGCTTTTGATTTATTGCCATTTTAACATAATCGGAAATAGCTTTAATAATGTGTACTGATAACATTTACCTACAATGTGTGTCTTAGAATGGTATGCAAAACAATTAAAATTGAAATTGACAATTGCAAACGAGCATTTTCATTTTGTTTATAATAGGAAAAAATTAAAATGTAAAATCATATTTGTTTTAAATTTATTTCAATTTTGTACATTAAATACTTAAAAGTATGAATGTTTTAAGGTTCCTAAAAACGAATAATACTAGTTACGGCATTCAAAAAGGCATTAAAAGTTAAATTATCAAAGAACGCCAAATTCAATTACACGAATGACTTTTGCTGTTGGTCAAATGAGAGTCGCACCAAAAAAATCCACGATTGAAACATATAGAGTTAAGTTTCCGGTGTCAATGGCAGTGAAATGAGGTGGACATGGAGTGTAGATATTTGGGCGGCTACAAATCACAAGGACATGAGAGCCGATCAGGGTTAGGCCATGTGAATATGGAGCAGCGCCGGAATGCAAGGGCGGGGAAACGGGAGATCCCCTAGAAAACTCGCCTACCAGAAGCATCGGCTGGCACGATTCCCATGTGCGAATATCCGGGAGCGGCCAGCCGGGATTAAAACCCGGTTCGCCTTGAGATGGAGATGAAGCAGTGACGGAATACACTATGGCGGAAAAGTATTTGATCCCTTTTAGTAGTCACAATCAAACTCGCAGAAAAACGTAAATAAATAATAGCAGACACGTCGACGACGACCTGTGACTGACTCTTCTGCACTTCTGTCCCTTACTTTTCTTGATGCTCAAATGGCAATATGACAAAATAAAACCTTCTTCATTAGCACGCCGCTCCTCTCGTGTATGTGAGTCGTGGGTGGTTGACGTTAACAGTAACCGGCTCACATACTTCGTCGACTCTGCGAGACGTCTCGTATACGAGCTAAACTCTTGCAATCTCCAGCTTAGGCCACCTATTGTCCGTGGTGGGAGACGAGAGGAATGATTACTTCACCACTGCGGCTCCTGCTTAAGAGAAATCCCTAGTGAAAAATATTAAATGCCTCGTCATACACTGCCAAAAATTAGCATTGCGACGGCTTTTGAAAATAGCATAAACAAGCTTCGCGTGCGTTCTGTTTCCTCAGAATTATAAGGGATGACTATAGGGTTTTAATACAGCATTGTCGCCAGAGTTTAACTGTTTTACAGAAGAATAAATATCGTNTATAAGGGATGACTATAGGGTTTTAATACAGCATTGTCGCCAGAGTTTAACTGTTTTACAGAAGAATAAATATCGTAAACAGAGGATTACTTACTATAATTTTTGCTGAATTCGATAAAATTCAACGGCCACATAAATATTTAAAAAAATATATAAATTGGCAACTAAATATTAAGTTTAATTTCTGTCACGGAAAAAGATTTACATTGTGAATTATCTAGTGCGCTTTTCTGATATAATTCTTAGAAAAAAATTATTTTCTGAGAAATTTATAAAATATTATGAATCTTCAGTTGCAACATAAATTTCTCCAGTTTCTGATGTTTTATTCATGGTTCAGGTAACTCTAAGTCAAGCGATGACAGACTGAGTCCTGATGAGGGATAGACTAACCTTCTCCTTCTCGGGAAATTAACTCCTTTTGAGAAGGTATCTCTTTGAATAACCTTCAATTCCGAGGGTCTCTTTAAGTGCGTGTTCTGTGCATCGACAAGGCTGTGGTTAGTGNATCTCTTTGAATAACCTTCAATTCCGAGGGTCTCTTTAAGTGCGTGTTCTGTGCATCGACAAGGCTGTGGTTAGTGCAAATGTTTGTGGGCGTCCATAATTACTGTCCTTGCACGTTTTCACCCAACATTTTTCTACATGGTACCCCGAATTGACAGGATCTATTAAAANCCATAATTACTGTCCTTGCACGTTTTCACCCAACATTTTTCTACATGGTACCCCGAATTGACAGGATCTATTAAAATTAAGCAAGGTATGTGGATGAGTATGTGTTTTTTACAGCTAAAACTTTCCTAACCGTAATTAAATTATAAAACCAGTGCATTGAGTGATTTTACCTTAAACTAGCCGAGGATAGCAGGTGTTCAAGTAGACATTTTTCGCACGCGCATGCTTAGTAGCCACGGCCAAGACTGTCCAGAGATGATAATAGTGCGAGTGGTGGTTGACGACAGTCTGATTTGGATCGCCGCAGAAGGTGTAAGGCAGTATGAAAGGAGATTTGGAGGTTAAATGGGGCTGTCGGAAGGCGCAAAGTCTGGTGGCAGTTGACGACTGCGAGCACGATAAAACTGTCTAGGCGTAAATGTAGATTGGCGAGGACCCATAAGACAGATAACTGCTACATGACACATGCAAAGGTTTTGTAACACAGACAGATAGGAATTGTTCAGCAAATGAAAATTACATGGGCATTAAATGTACGTGAATGTGAAATTATGCAAGACGTAGTGTTTATAGTGGGTTTATTTAACAGAAAACTGATTCCAAGTAGATAAACCATATCGTTTCTGGTACAGTTACCTNGTGTTTATAGTGGGTTTATTTAACAGAAAACTGATTCCAAGTAGATAAACCATATCGTTTCTGGTACAGTTACCTTAATAAGTCATTGTGAACTTCACAGCGCCATAACCGGCAGTTTACATCTACCACTACACAAGTTTATGTATTATTCGTTCTCACCTCTCAAGACACCGATGTTAAGAACCGTACCAACATCTTTATTCTTTGTTTGTTTTGACAAAACAGAAAATAAATTAACATTAAAATTTTTCTCGTTGACTGCTAGAGTATTTTTGTGTCTTACGTAACACGTGTGCAATACTATCTCAATGCGTCTATTGTATGCTGCTGTTCCCCATTGCACTGTCGATGGCGGCGGACATTTTTAACACTTTCTGTAAACNCGTCTATTGTATGCTGCTGTTCCCCATTGCACTGTCGATGGCGGCGGACATTTTTAACACTTTCTGTAAACAAAATTATTCATTAATGTTACTTATTAGTTTAATGTACTGAAGTTACCTGTCTGTTTTCCTGGCGACAGTCGATGTGTGATTCCCTGCAGGAATGTTTGGTATTGTCTAAGAGCCTGAAACTTTATCGCGGCCACCGAAAGACTTGTGTGCGTTTTACACGAAAGCGGTGTGTCATAGGGCAATTGTGTATAAATAGCCCATTTACTACAGCGTCCGAAGATAAAATAATGCATGCAGTATCGTAATGGTTCAAGTTATAGTCAAATCACATCAAATGACAAAATAAGGGACACTACGATTGTATTCATAAGTAGTAAAACAACCTCAGTTGAAATTTTATTTACTTCCGTTTTGGAACTACCGTAACTCTCCCAGGACAGTTTCGGGCCACTGGACTTCAGTTAGCTCTACCCTGGCCAGGATTCGCTGAGCCGCGTCCAATAGGAAAATATGTTTAAATGGGAAACTCTAACAAAGCGACATCTGCTCGAACATATTCCTGACAGTGACGTCGTACCCCGCTAGCTCAATTATCGCATGCAATTTTTAGGACTGCTGTCTCGACTCTAATATCAATATTGTATGAGAACTTACGGTTTGCTAGTACGAATTACATTAATATAGCTTTTTATGATTCAAACTACAGTACTGGAATATTTTTCTGGCAGCCCTAATCAGATATATTGTACAAATTTTTCACAAAAATTACTTACACTCTAGGCAACATAAAAATGTGGCAGTTACTTAGACTTAATAAAATATTAGGTGTCAATTTACAGCATAGAAACAATACATACTTTATGCTAATTCCGAAGTAAAATATGAATAATTTATATAGTATACAGCGTACTTACTTTTAAATCAGCTCTTTTGTTAAATAAAATTGACTTCACGAAGTTGTATTAGTTTCGAAGTAACTAATTTGTTTCAAACGACTTGCTTAGATACTGAAGGAAGCCCTTCTACCAGCACTGAGGTCTATCGCACGCTGACGGGACATGGCCCGGCCCTTGCCTTGGGCGACAGCCCTGGACTGGGACCGCTAGAAAGTTGAGCAAACACTCATACAGTTTTTGTGCCAAAGTCCATTTCGTAATTTTTGCAGTGACGTCACCCACGTCCATTGCATCGTCGGTGGAGAGAGGTTCTTTGGGGCAGCGAAGGTGATTTCGTCGACACCTGACAGCAAGGTCTTTTTTTATTATTCAATTTTCTTACTTGTTTATGTTTTTAAAAAATAAAATTCCGAAAGTATTTTTAAACCCAACTAGCTATTAACGTTACGCTGCAATGCAAAAAAGACAAGGAGACTACGAACTCATAATTACGTCACAATATCAATTAATACAAAATTTTGGAAAATCAGCATTGTGACATAAATACGAATTCGTAGTTTAGTTGTTATTTCTGTACTACTGTGTAAGGTCAATAGCCAGTTGGATATGGGGAACTTGAAGAATTTACTTTTTATTTTAATATGAACGAGTTAGATAAAAAAAATTTAATATGGCGGGCGGAAGGTTCCCCTTAAGGATCTGTCTCATACGTCATGTTGAATTTTCTTTTTATCTGTCATAATTTTCTTTTCAATGAGATAACTGAATATTGCTTATTATAAGACGTGTACATGTTACCAACATATTCAGATGCAGTCGCCAAATCCAATCCACGCGTTAACCGGTAATAGTGAAACGGTGAGAATACATTCGTTATTTAAAAATGATGCTGCATTTAATACATTATAATTATTTGAAAAAAAGAGTTTTTTATTTTAATTTTATTGTAGAGCGCAGTGCGTGTTGCCAGACAGCTATAGTTGTAGTTACAGAATAAGTGTCCCTAAACAAGTGAAATACACTACGAACCAGTGATTCAGCATAGCGCATGAAGCTGAACCTTAAGAGAAGTATACACCTGTGCATTCAAGGTAATGAAGCGAGGGAGCGATATGGACTCCGCTAACATGCACGCCTATCGCCTCGTCGCTCCTGGACGCAAGGCGTGCAGTGCTTCCGTCCTGGTCTCCGTTACTGTGGAAACTAGATCTGTAGCAGTGGGACTTCCATTACACGCGATGAAAGCCCGCCGGTTGAACTAGCCCCTAATATCGTACTTTTCTCCTGCTGCTGACGGGAACTGCACAGGCAAGCCTTGAAAATGAGCTTTTTTTTACCAGTCTCACCAATGTTTTTCTTTAGACATACAATTAAAATTATAAAAGTAAAAAGATACAAGTATAGATAATAGTTTTTTTTTCTGGGAATGAGTCGAATTCCCAGAACATTTATTAGCGATATAGATAAGCGAATACGCGCAAACAACTATTTCATAGAAAATAATCCACGAAGGACTCCTCTTAAGCCCCCGCGGCCCCATAATTCCTTGTTAATAGTCATAGGCCTATGCTCCAGTGGCAAACTCGTAATAATATTTGAGTTCATAAAATATTGTCAGAAGCAATTATCTATCATGCGCGGCTGTTTAAATCAGTGGTGTTTTTTATCTTGGAAAAACAGGAAATCTTCACACTGATAGGTTTGAAAAATACTAAAAAATTAACGCATTCCTGAAACATCTTGTGGCATTATTTGGCGTGTAGAAATATTTCTTATGTAAAGATATAGGTGTCGTGACTAATATTGAAAGCATGATTCACAATCATCTTGCACTCTGTTCCGTGTTTTGAAAATGTATTTACTCTTATTAGGTGTTATTTGGTAGTTGTTAAAATGCACAGCAACGAAATTATATTTTTATTATTATATTATGCTATTTGTGACGAAATGTTTCGTTCATAGTTTGGATTTCATGTTTTTACTGCAATGTAAGGCAAACAGCTAAACTTCTGTAGTAGAATATTTCAAATTTTTTATGCACAAAAAATGTTTTCAGGGAATGGAAGAATTCGGTAAGTGGGTGACCCTGAGCTTTAAGGCAGTCGCCTTTCTGGGGCTTTAACTGCGTTGCAGTGTATGTGAAATCCCAATTTTTTATTAGGAAACCAGTAAATTTGTGCCCAAAATTCTTATCTACGAAAAGAAAACACACTTCAGACCAGTCATGGTGTATGGTAATTTCAATACATANTTGTGCCCAAAATTCTTATCTACGAAAAGAAAACACACTTCAGACCAGTCATGGTGTATGGTAATTTCAATACATAATGTATGTACGGGAAACATAATTTTAATTAAGCCCTCGAACATGACTAAAAACGTATTTTTCAAACTGCTGTTACTCAAAATATACAAACTAAATTTATACGAAACTATGATAGAGTAACGCACTGGACTTTGCTACATTGTCGCTGCCAGTGAAATNTATACAAACTAAATTTATACGAAACTATGATAGAGTAACGCACTGGACTTTGCTACATTGTCGCTGCCAGTGAAATTATAGGGTCGCCTCTTGCAACCACATAGTTCCAGCAATGCGACGGGAACACTGCACGTCAGTTAATTTTGCACATAGAGGCGATATCATTTTACATACGCCAGCCGGCGTCGCCGTAGCGCTTCATCGATTTTTACCTCACACATACGCTTCACTAGGCGGCAGCATTTCAGTCAGGTACAGATGCTTCTAGTGTTTCCTGTACATAACTTAGCGACGTAAACCGAGAACCAATAGTGTGCACGTGACGAAACGCGTTTCGTTTTTCTCGNGTTGCTTCTAGTATTTCCTGTACATAACTTAGCGACGTAAACCGAGAACCAATAGTGTGCACGTGACGAAACGCGTTTCGTTTTTCTAGTTTCTAAAAATTATCGCGAAAAATTGCATTCCCGCAGTTTCGCGCGATCATTGGAACGACGAAGGCATTTCTCAGTGTATGTTGTTTGAGTGTGTGAATCCGTCATAGCGCGTGGACAAGCGTCCTTCCACACGCCTGTTTGCCACGGCTTGTTGGGCGTCCATCACCCTTTTCTCACGCCGCAGTCACCGTTTTTCCCGAAACTAGTGGACAACACTCTGTTTTAGACTTCGACAAATTGTAAAATCACTACCCATGTTACATTACCAGATGGTTTGGCCATCAGTAAGAAGACAAGGTTGGTTTTCCAGACGACAGCATGACAAGCAGCTGTCTTCAGCGGCTTCTCATGCTGTTTTATCACAATGTCTGAAGCAGCCGGCAAGTACGTATACCAAACTGTCGTGCATGGATTTTCTGAAGCATGTGTTATTTCTTTTTTGTATCCAAGTAGGTTGCAATTTAGTGCGAATATTAAATAAAATTGATTTAAAATATAATTTAATACAAAATTATTTACTTTTAAAAGTTTGCTAACTATGCGAGATTTTTTTTTTCTATTGACTACAATTTTTTTCTTCTATAAGGATTGTCACATACAGTTCTACTAGGTTTTAAAATTTTCAAGTTTAAGTCCAACTTGCTTCTTACTTAGAAATGTGTAGGCTACTTATTTTGAAAATTTCAAAATTTAATTGAAGGAAAGATTTCTAGGAATTATTTCTAGCGATCCCTTGTTCCCAGACCAATACTAAGCATCTCTTATCCACCAAGCAACTTGAATTTCGTTAGCCGACTTTACGNAACAACTTGAATTTCGTTAGCCGACTTTACGTTTTTATTCAAATGTTAATAATAAAAATCCTATTTAATTGTTTTTAAAAATGTTCAATAAAAAATTATTTACTTCTTAAAATTTTCTAAGACTTAGATAAACACATCGAGGGTATATTGCAACTCAACCTGCTAGCAAAACATAACAAAACACACATTACTGTAGCAAAGTCAGTGGACATCTAATTATCTCACNGCAACTCAACCTGCTAGCAAAACATAACAAAACACACATTACTGTAGCAAAGTCAGTGGACATCTAATTATCTCACCGAATAGGCCTAACTACTGGTTTTATATCAAATCTCCTCCTTCCTCTCCACCCCTCAAATCTGAGTAACCCCTCTTGTTTTCTCCTAAATTTCTCGACTAATCCATCTCCTCCCCAGAAATCCTCAATATACCACTATGTTGGCCATAGTCAAGTCATCTCCAATCCTCCCTCAACATTCCCATCTATAATTAAGAAAACCTTGGCTTTCACTCATCATCATTTTTTCCCCCAATCGTTTATAAGGTGACAAATGAGCCAAGCATATATTGTGTTAAGGTTTTTGTTTTAAGGTTTCATATTGCGTCTGTAAATTTACTAATTATACAAACAAGGAAAACTAAACGCAGCCATTCTGAAACATGTGTCATTCTAGCATTACCGTGCACGTGGTTTAGAATAAGACCGTAGTATCATTTATGTCAACAGTATCTCATAAATAATCGTATCATTATTTACATAGTGATGACACAGTACTTTCTTCAGCACAGTAGTACATTTGGAGAGTCCAGAGGCGTGGAGATAGTCAGCGAGGCTGATGACTCTTGGCCCGATACGAGAGTGTCGCATGTTTCCGAAGGTACACTCTACATCTGAAANTAGTCAGCGAGGCTGATGACTCTTGGCCCGATACGAGAGTGTCGCATGTTTCCGAAGGTACACTCTACATCTGAAAAAGTGATTTCAATTAGCAGAACTATTTGACTGAATCTTCAGTTCGTGAGCTGTTATCTACTCGCTTAACTGTGGCTTCACAGCCAGGCCAATGAAATTCACTGACAATAAGTAGAAACCACTGTTAAGTAACTGAATGCCAGTACCTAAAATTACCAGTAGAATTTTACTGAGTCAAGTGGAGTGGTTTCAAAAGATCGGCAGTAAATGTACTAATTTGGAGGCATTTTATCTACTTCGATTTTAGAGTGTAGGTGAGCAGTTATGGCTACAAAGCTTACAAGCATACCTATTGGCTGNGCATTTTATCTACTTCGATTTTAGAGTGTAGGTGAGCAGTTATGGCTACAAAGCTTACAAGCATACCTATTGGCTGTTTCTGCGCGTTCGCGGCCATGTTTGTTTTATATGCATATGTATAAAAAAACGCCTGTTACATTGGTCCCATAAAAAAATGTATTTATCGTTTAGCAGCATACCTACTTAAGTCATGAGTGACGTAGCATCTTTGACTGTTCTTATCAAAATTATTAAATTGATATTTTTATTTAAAAACCTCAATTTACTTGTATTTTAATATTTCTTATATTTATATGCCGAATAAATCAGAACCTCATAAATGTCCTTATTTGAAATGATACGTCCTCAAAAATTTACTGAGTCGATACGTTTTATTAAAAATCTTCAAAGTTGTACAATAAAAATATATTTCTATTAAGTATTGGTGAAATGATACCATGGCACCATAACAAGTTCTCCCAGTCACCAATGTACCGCGTGATTACATTGAAATGTAACCAGTAGGGTTCACCCTACGTTGTTAATATTTATTGATCGTTCATATAAATAACAAGGATTGTAATAAATCTTNATCTAACCAGTAGGGTTCACCCTACGTTGTTAATATTTATTGATCGTTCATATACATAACAAGGATTGTAATAAATCTTTTTTTTACGCTCACGCTTGTACAAAATTTCCAAAAATAATTAGGGGAACTGCTAAGACAGTTAAGGAACATATTATTTAAATGTTACGGACCAGTAAATAAAACATTAGGAAAACAGTAAGCTTCAACCACGAAATATATTGATGAATTATAGAAAATCACATTCTTAATAGAATACAATAAAACAATTGTAAACAAAAAAGAGATTTTATAAGAAGTATACGTATTTTAATCATTTTAATATTTTATATAAATTGCATACCACATTAAGTATTAAATAATTATTTTTTAAGATTATACTTAGGTTTATATATTTATATCACAATTAAATTATTAAATATTCCATAGTCGAGATTCACGACAAAAAATAATATATTTGAATTTTATGATTGAGATTTTGTATTTGTTGAGGCACAGTATAGGGCTCTCCATATCATCAGAAGTTGGTACTGATGGACTGATTTTATTAGTTCACCATATGAATGAACTAAAGATGGTTATTGATTACGTTGTAAAAACATATGTGAGTGTTATAGTATTACCAGCCCTAAAATGTATTTTCTGACAACATGTAAACTTTATGGCAATCAATGTACAGGCATGTACCATAAACCACGTTATATCAAAATATGCAGAAATACAAGGTGACTACTGAAGTGCAGACACATGACACAGATACTAGCGCACTTGTCGAAGGCCTCTTTGCCTCTAAAACACTGCTAGCTTGTATAACAGCCTTCGTAAAACGTGCGGCATGCATTTAAGTTGGCGTTTCTCACGCTCGATAAAAATGTACATTTACTAATAATACAGTTTTATCTTATAAACAGTTGAAGAAGTCTTCCTATAGTTAAAATTACATTAATAAATCACATTTGGAAGGCCGATTTCTGCTTACCATTTGCAAAAATCATTTTAAATAATATTCATTCGCACATTAGATTAAATTTTCCAGTGCCCATGTCATTGTTACATTTTAAATTTGTAACTATAATTTTCGGTATTGCAAGTATAAAATATCTATTAGCCGTATTTTAAATCGTACTATTCAGAAAAAATAATGATAAAAACATAGTAAATCAATTAAACATCGATGAACATACGTCCCTATCATCAGACAGCATATTCGATATTGTAATAATTATAGATCTCGTTAATGCTCGTGAATTCTTGTACCTGAAACCACCTGGAATATATTACACTTCCCATATTCACACTTAGAGAACCCCATTCGAGATGTAAAATTATTAAACTTTAAGATAAATATTTACTAACTGCTAAAACCAAGTTAAATAATAGTATTAAACAAAATTTGTTAAAAGCATACTCTATTATGTAAAGTTTCTGAAACAATAAAACTTCTCTGGTCATGTGCGTCACCCGGCATAAGTCAGTATCTTTTATTTTGGTTAAATAATTTTGCCAAAAAAATAAGTGGGCTTGAATAAATTTAGCAGAAACTCGCCCTACCAAAGTTATGTGGTAAACATAATAATGTTTTTAAGTTACCACTCAGTTTTTTGGTTAACCACTAAAATTTAAGTTATTATCAGTTAATTTAAGCAATAATAAATGGTCCTGCGGTCACAAGAATAATGCTTTTGTGTTCACGAAAAAATTATTTTGCCCGAATCGATTTCCACAGTTAAATTCAACGCGTAAACTCTTGCTGTTTTTTTTTCGTTTTGCTAGAGTAAATAAAAAAATTCACATACAGCTCTTTTCTTGAATTGAAGTGACTTGACCCCGATTAATATTTTCTAAACATATTTATTCCGTTATTTGCAACAGATTTATAAGCAGAACGTGGCAAGGGAAAGTGCTCATGAATCATTTTGAAACAGAATAAACGACATGAAAAATGGAAAACGCCTACATAAAAGAAAACACCTCGGCCAGCTACCTGCACGCAAACGGTTTTAATCATATTTTATACTCACGTCTTTAAAAATAAAGCTGTTTTTAACGTGTTGCTTTATTAGGTTAAAAAATAAACATCTGCAGTAACAACTAGGTAAAATTGCTTTCAAGCTATTTTTCGTATTACGGAATATACACTGAAGTGCCAAAAAAAAAAACTGGTACACCTTGTTAATACCGTGTAGCGCCCCCTCCCCCTAGGCCTAGGGCACGCAGAAGTGCCGCACGACGACGTGGCATGGACTCGACTAATGTCTGAAGGTATGCAGGAGGCAATTCACACCATGAATCCCGCAGGGCAGTCCACAAATACAATCTGCGCCAATTTGAGAAAGGGTTGCACGTGTGTCACGTTTAATGATTCTCGTCAGTCGTCGTTTGTCACGTTCTTTCACGATCTTTTTCCGGTCACAGCGATGTCGAAGATGTGATGTTTTACCGGATTACCGATATTCACGGTACACTCGTGAAATGGTCGTACGCGAACATCCAAATGTTATCGCTACCTCGGAGATGCTATGTCCCATCTCTCGTGCGCCGACTATAAAACCAAGTTCAAATTCACTTAAATCTTGATAACCTGCCATTGTAGCAGCAGTAACCGATTTAGCTGCCGACCGCATCGCGTTCCTCTGATTGGTTCCATACCTCTGTTATTCGCATACCCAAGCCTATTCCAGTTTTTTTTTGGCTTTTCAGTGTATATACTCAGTTTCCATAATTATCGCGTATATAAAACAAAACAGATGAAGTCATGTTGTATATAAAAAAAGGAAGGTTTTGTTAACTTATTAAATGAATGGTATTGTGTATATTGCTGTAAGATGTTAGGATATGCATTATGAAAATTTTTTATCAGTATTTGGGGTTCATAGTTTGATTCTATCAGGCTTAAGCGGGCAGGATTTTTTTCCTTGGACGGAAATTCTCCACTCGTGGAGTGTGGAGGACACTGTCGTAGTGTGTGTATACGGTTTTTTCAAGGTACTGTAAGTTATTCGTTTATCTTTATTCCTTCTCTGCCTACATATATCATCTCCAGATAACATAAGACTCGATCATGTTGACGCTGTCTTCTGGCGAAAACTTATAGATTTCCCCTCGAATTACAATAAGTTACCTGTAAAAATTATTTTGAAAATAATGTTTTTAAACACATAAGGTTTCAAAGTAAGCATAGCGGCCGTATTACCTCAAACGTGCCATTTTACTACTAACTCACCGATGGGCCCGTCTTTTAACGCTATTAGTATGCAAGCAAAGAAGTTGGGTCTCTATACGCTTCCCCGTGCTTTATGTAGGCGTAGTTACCTCAACATTTTCATAGGCGTTAATAATTTAACTTTTTTTATTTATTTTGGAAATGTGATATTTTAATAAATTATGTGAAGGACACCAAACGCTGAGTCTTATGAAATCTCAAACCTATGTTTACTGAAGGATGAGAGACTGCTACCTGCCTACCACATGTCCTCTTAATCCCTCATTTACCCGTGCTCTGATAACACTATACTTAAAAAGCGAATGCTTCACAGCCAGCCAAAACACCACATTCTGTTTTTCTGCAAGAGTCTAGCCGAAATATTGAACTCACTTCGAAATTTTAGCACACGGAAAGTGCGCATTTCATCGGTTTTTACAAATGTTTCCAGTTTTACGAAAATGCACAAATGTTTTTAAAATTGTATATATCTAATGAATTATACGAGTCATAAGATTATAATTTTGTTTATGTATGAGGTACCTAACGGCAGTTTTAGCAACTAAAAAAATTTTTTTTGAGAATCAAAAATCTTAAGTAGTATCATTTGCTATTCGTTAAAAAAAAAATTGTAGGGCCTTTTCTTATTACGACAAATACGTCAAATATATTCTTTGTCTGACTTTCGTAACATTTACTTTAGCGAAATAGAATTGAATCACAATAAAATCTTATAGGATTAAAATCGGAAAACATTTATTATAGATTATGCTCCCAAACAAATACAAAATCCATAATTTATAACTACCGCACAAAATATGTTGACATGTTAACAAGTACATGTTCTGTCTAATTGAATCTTCTTTTAACGACGTATTTGAAATAAGTTATTGCATTTCTCTGGGAATAGATACAAGCAAGCGTTTCTGTGGACCTCTAAACTTAATTAACTGGCTCGCACGCACATGGGCTAAAAATTACCTTTAACCATATCTCTGAAGCGTTTTATTTCTCACTGAGGAAGAAGGGCTGGTTTTTTAATGCGAATTACCAGCCAGATTCGTATTCGGGAGGTCATGAGTTCGAGGCCAAACTATCGCGTTGTGAGTGAGTTCTCCAAACTGACANCAGCCAGATTCGTATTCGGGAGGTCATGAGTTCGAGGCCAAACTATCGCGTTGTGAGTGAGTTCTCCAAACTGACATTTGATTATGACTTCAGGAAGACACTTTTTTTATTCATTTCTGTACCCTCCCCTTTCCCTCCCTTTATAATATGGGAAACGTCTAGGGCGTTGTGGCTAAATCGCTACTTTATGTTAGCATGTTCAGGGATCGAATGCCGTTTAAGTTGTGGATTTTTATGGTTCTTTCGGCGAGCGTTTAGCCGAACGGCATGCGGGCAATAAAGCTACGAATAAAAATTTCAACTGTTTTATAAAAATATTTTCCATTAGTATNTAGCCGAACGGCATGCGGGCAATAAAGCTACGAATAAAAATTTCAACTGTTTTATAAAAATATTTTCCATTAGTATGCCGGTCAATTACTAGCATAAAAGTAAAACCAAACACATCTTTGCTTACTCATGCAGCAAACTATATTACAGATGANGCCGGTCAATTACTAGCATAAAAGTAAAACCAAACACATCTTTGCTTACTCATGCAGCAAACTATATTACAGATGAATGTTTTAGAGCGGCATGAATCACTGGTTTCAAACGAAGTCTCGACTCTGTGAACAACCTAGCATGTCGGCGGTTCTTGTAGAAGAAAGCGACCCAAGTCAGACTCCTTCTCTTCTGTTAATATACATGTTTTTGTTCGAGTTTATGTTTATTTGGATTTAAAATACATTATTGTTCCTGTATTTTGGATAGCGGACTTCATTATTAAATGTAACCTACGAATTATAACGATTTCGATTTCAGACTTTCCTACAAATGTGTAAAAAAAGGAAGCAAAGAAAAAGTTGCATATGACTATATATGATAAATCGGAGGTTAAAAAATGTATTACAATACGAAAATAAAATTTATGACATTTCATAAAATTGTTATGGCGTGTATCATATTTTAACACTTATTGTATTAGGTAAGGTGAAAATTCTGACATTTACTGTTTATTTGCACATTTATATGATTTGCACTAGATAAACACTTAAAATCCGCGATCAACTGAAATATTCCTTTGTCGGATCATGCAATTCCCTACATCTCCGGGTANTAGATAAACACTTAAAATCCGCGATCAACTGAAATATTCCTTTGTCGGATCATGCAATTCCCTACATCTCCGGGTAAACACCAGAATCTGAAAATAAAAATGAACTAACTTTCTGTCCGCAGCTTCGCTCGCTCGGTTGTATTACACGCAGAAGCTACTAATTTACTTTACGGAAGGATGTCTTTGTACACCACATTAATGGCTACGTCCTCAGATGCTAGTATTACTCTTTACTAGGTGAAATGACTGTGGAGCAAGCCACGCGGAGTTGCCCTTGTGATGAGCAGTCCTCCTACAACTCTCTCCTTGCCAACTTGGCACATGTCCCTCTACCTCAGTTACAGTCGCAGCAGAACAGACCTTGACAGGGAATTGCCGTCTCTTCAATTCGAAAGGGTACTCGAATGGAATGAATGGTATGCGNTAGATAAACACTTAAAATCCGCGATCAACTGAAATATTCCTTTGTCGGATCATGCAATTCCCTACATCTCCGGGTAGACACCAGAATCTGAAAATAAAAATGAACTAACTTTCTGTCCGTAGCTTCGCTCGCTCGGTTGTATTACACGCAGCAGCTACTAAATTTACTTTACGGAAGGATGTCTTTGTACACCACATTAATGGCTACGTCCTCAGATGCTAGGATTACTCTTTACTAGGTGAAATGACTGTGGAGCAAGCCACGCGGAGTTGCCCTTGTGATGAGCAGTCCTCCTACAACTCTCTCCCTGCCAACTTGGCACATGTCCCTCTACCTCAGTTACAGTCGGAGCAGAACAGACCTTGACAGGGAATTGCCGTCTCTTCAATTCGAAAGGGTACTCGAATGGAATGAATGGTATGCGNCCCCCCCCCCCACACGAACACACAATTGCATATCAAGTGAAGTCTGTGTTCTCAATTACATATTTTTGCCACTCCTTCACGTGAAGCCTGGCGATGTTACAACTTTTTGGAGATAACATTACTGGAGCCTCAAACTTGGGGAGAGGGTTGTGTGGTGATATGCCAGGAGGCTCGATACTGTTGATGAACTCCTCGGGTTAATGGACTGCATCTTCCATTTTTACATCCGTTTCACAAGGTTTGTATTCCATGTCTTCCCCATCGAACAACATTTGCAAACTTTACTAATGGTTTATGATATTTATATTGTTAACGTTGCTGAATGTTTGTAAGATTGTCTATAGCATTTATTTTACGATTTGTCGATTGTCTTCACAACTACAAAATAGAGATAGTATCAACTTATTGGTTTTTTGTTTTTTTTTTTTTTGTTTTTTTTTCCTTCTGAACATTTATAGTGGGAATGCTACTTGAATATATTCAAGTTGCGTTAAAAATGGTTGTATAAAATAAAAACTCGGGTTTGTTGGAAAACAAAATATAAAAAAACGGCACCGCCAATGCTATTTACACATGATTATTTACAGTTCTCCGGGTGATCCGTATATTTATAGTTCTGACAGTTCTGTTTGCAATAAACTAATAAAAGTTTGCAACACAATGTTGGTTGCTGTGCAGCTGGAATGGATACTACATTCCAAATTCACTCTTCATCGAAAATCGCATATGAAATTACTAAATGCAGTAAAATTCGATTTAAATATGTATATATCATAAGGAAAAGAAAATGGCGCGATATATTTCATTAATTACGCAGTTTACAAAAATTAGCTTTTAAATTACTGATCCTGCTCAGTTCTGTATGAGAAATTAAACTTTTATCTCAATAAGATAGAGATTTCACATCCATAAACAGGTTGGTTTGAATGTTACAGGCATGGAAACGATGAAGTGTAGGTACCGTTCAATCGAAAAAAAATTCGTAAATTTTTCACCTTCATAGAAATTTAAATTTAGAAAAATCTTCAAATTAGCTTTATATTTTACATAGCCAACCTTTTAAACCAAAGAGCATTACGATACCATAACGGTTTACTGGGCTATTGAAGTCTCTTCTAAAATACATTTTACCACGTTTTTTGCCCTCTAGAGGGTTGGAATTAAAACAATCACGAAATTAATGTTGATACATTTATGTAGAGAGCCTTTTGAAGCAAAGAGAACAACGATATATAATCACGTTAATGCGCTATTAGTGAGTCCTCGAAAACACATTTAACTACTTTTTACCTTCTTAGGGTTTTAATTTTAACGAATCCTGAAATGAAATTTTATTAGTTGTATAGGCTACCTTTTGAAGCTAAGAGTACAACGAAATGTCGTCGGGATAATGGGCTATTTATGAGTGCTGAAAACCACATTTTACCCATTTTCACCCTCTCATGTGTCGAATTTTGAAAAATCCTTTCTTCGTTGTTGCCTGCACCCTAAAGAGAAGCCATTCATGAATGTTCATGCTTTTGCGTTCAGCGGTTTTAGCTGTGCGTTTATGAGTGAATGACTGAGTGATCGAGTCAGTCAAGGCACTAAGTTTTATATACAGAGATAAAATATATTCACAAAAATAAATTTCTCCTTGTTTTTTTCTATTCTTTCTTGCTGTATTTCCATACATTTCCTTCAATTACAACATTCTCGTCTTTGGCATTTCTCTCTTTCACTGTACCTCTTTTGCAAGGCGAAGAAGTTTGTCAGAACATGAAATTGTCGTCTGAATTGTAGCTGAAATGTTTATGTGANTACCTCTTTTGCAAGGCGAAGAAGTTTGTCAGAACATGAAATTGTCGTCTGAATTGTAGCTGAAATGTTTATGTGACTTATGATTACATGTCTGATGACATCCGTTGTTCCTTCTTTTATCTGATCATTCCAGGTTGCCCACAAGGGCTGCCATTTTGCTTTTCCATGTGAGACAATCTTTTAAACAATTATGAAGAAATAAATGTATTTATTATAGAAAGCTTGAATGTCCTGCATAGTATATCTTGTTGTATATTTTCAGTCTCTGAAAAATGTANTACCTCTTTTGCAAGGCGAAGAAGTTTGTCAGAACATGAAATTGTCGTCTGAATTGTAGCTGAAATGTTTATGTGAATTATGATTACATGTCTGATGACATCCGTCGTTCCTTCTTTTATCTGGTCATTCCAGGTTGCCCACAAGGGCTGCCATTTTGTTTTTCCATGTGAGACAATCTTTTAAACAATTATGAAGAAATACATGTATTTATTATAGAAAGCTTGAATGTCCTGCATAGTATATCTTGTTGTATATTTTCAGTCTCTGAAAAATGTATTTAAAATGGTTTTTTTTTTTTTTTTCGATATACTTGTAATTATGAACATTGTAAAATGTCTCTTCTGAAAGCACAAATTCAATTAAAATTCAACCTATCGTCTTTTTAATAACAAAACAAAACAGTATATATTTCATAAGCATTAACTATACTTTTCAATTACACGAAAAAAATTGTTATAGATTCAGTTTGGTGCCACCGGGCGGCAGCACACTCTGAACTAAATAACTTTCCTCTTATCAATCTNATTTAAAATGGTTTTTTTTTTTTTTTTTTTTTCGATATACTTGTAATTATGAACATTGTAAAATTTCTCTTCTGAAAGCACAAATTCAATTAAAATTCAACCTATCGTCTTTATAATAACAAAACAAAACAGTATATATTTCATAAGCATTAACTATACTTTTCACTTACACGAAAAAAATTGTTATAGATTCAGTTTGGTGCCACCGGGCGGCAGCACACTCTGAACTAAATAACTTTCCTCTTATCAATCTAAGAGCGATGACCAGCTGCAGATAGTTCTTCACGGACACACTAAAAACGGCGATTTCAGTGATGAAGATCGGCGAAAGAGCGCACGCGTGACGCATTCGAACCCAGGAGGGCACGTGCTTCCCCTAACACGCTTTGCAAAACCCGCGTTCCACATCTCCTTTCAATCGCGCGCGGGGTCGTTTCTGTCGCGTTCTTTCCTGCTCGCTTTACGCCGGTCTTAAACCCGTTTGATGGCCGGCACGCCACAATTTTCTGTCAAGTTTAGCGAGGTTCCCAGAGGAATACGATAGAGTGCGCGCCCAGCGCTATACAGTCAGTTCACGGCAAACACGGTATTGTTTGGACAACCCCCTGAAACGAATTCATCATTTCTCAAGTGCAATTATGTTTCTACATTTTCGACACCGTTGGCATATTCGTGACATGGATTTCATAATATTCCATTGCATAGAAAAAATGTAATTGCTTATGTAGACCGATTGTGCTTGCTTATATTAATAACGTGAAAGCGTCTTCAAAATTAGACCGATACATCGGATGCATCCGTTCACGGTTTCATCAATCTTTTATGAAGCCCTGATAAAGTTCTACTTCCAAGACCTTCCACCACCTCATGCTAACAAAGTCTAATTAAGTATAGAAAATTACACCAAAAGAACAACTTACAGCACTCATGCGCACTTACTCTAACAATATTTTGCATGAGGACTATTTCTTACTAGGTATTACCAACACACTTATTCTCTATCTGTTCGCATTGAAATTAGTCACAAATGAAATATTTTATGTTATGGTTAAAATATAACCAATATTTCAATTGAACCAAAATAATTTTCCTACCTTTATGTGATTACAAGTACAAAACGACTTTGATATATGACATCTATAGGGAAGAAAACAAGCACGTCATACAAATTATGATTTAAGGTTAAATTCAAAAGTGCTAAGAAACCGCGAATAAACTATACCCAGACGGAAACAGCTACGTAACGTTTGCAGGGTGATCCATTCCGGCACTATGACTTCGTGAGTAGTAGGGAAATGATGAGTCTGGAGCAAGGGGATCTGAAATAGAAGTCAGGCGCCGACCGCCACAATCTTGAATTTCCCTTTTCTAACATTTTCTCTCAAAATTTCCCTTTTCCCCTCGAAATTAACCATTTTTCGCTTAAAAATTTCTCTTTTCCCCTTAAAATTTTCCGTTTTCCCCTCAAAATGCCCCGATATCCTCATTTTCAAAAACGAGCCCAGTTTTTGCAAAAACAAAATCCATTGGTAGGATTAAGGAAGGGTGGGGGCTAGTTTTTTACCTGTAACCTTGACCTTCGACCTTGACATAAAAAATAAATTTATTAAATATGGTTGTAGGAATATGTATATATAAATATAAAATAATTTTATATTCCCATATTTGTATATACATAATTATGTATAAAATTAATTAAAATTTATTTTATATTTTATATTTTTGTATACATATTTATCTGCGTGTTTTCTTCTTGGGCGAACAAGTAGGTGGGTTTTATCAGAGTGCTTCCATATTTCTTTTACATATAAATTTTATCGTGGAAGGCCTTTTGTGGGCACAAGCTAAGCTCTTTACTAAAAAAAACTAAAAAAAAATAACCGCATTGATATAGAAAAAATTACAATTGACGTTCTTACACCGTGAGGCGAACATTGATTTGAAAGTGCTCTCTCGTCATATCACAAAGATGAATTCCGAATACGAAGGCCTGCCTTTGACTTCAACGATCATGGAGTCGCGAACTGCATCATAACTAACNATTTCAACGATCATGGAGTCGCGAACTGCATCATAACTAACTATTGTTGACAGTCCCGATTCTGAGATAGATGTGTCACCTATGGTCAAAATGCTTGTTAGCATGAGAGAACGATCTGTAAAAAGAGTCCTTTTCGCGCGATGAAGCANGAGGCGAACATTGATTTGAAAGTGCTCTCTCGTCATATCACAAAGATGAATTCCGAATACGAAGGCCTGCCTTTGACTTCAACGATCATGGAGTCGCGAACTGCATCATAACTAACTATTGTTGACAGTCCCGATTCTGAGATAGATTTGTCACCTATGGTCAAAATGCTTGTTAGCATGAGAGAACGATCTGTAAAAAGAGTCCTTTTCGCGCGATGAAGCANTTGTCACCTATGGTCAAAATGCTTGTTAGCATGAGAGAACGATCTGTAAAAAGAGTCCTTTTCGCGCGATGAAGCATTACGACATTGGTCCCATGCAGTTTGTGCAAGCTGATGCATTGAAAGAACATACCCAAATCTGCATGGATTGGTCTACTGGGAGTCAACAAATGTAGTTGGCAATACCTCTTACTTCACCGATGGGTACCGATTTGACAGGCAATTATGATGAGACAGTTAATGTTAAAGACGGAATGGGTGCAGTAGAGCCGGTTAGTGTAGAATGTAAACTTGCAAGAATTTCGCGTGAAGTCGACGAACTTCACAATAAACTGTCGTTGGCTCTAAATACTGACGAGTATATAACTCCTGCTAAAAAGAAAAGCAAATGTAATATACAATACAAAAAAACAGGAGGTGAAGATGACCATGAAGAGAGCACTGATGAAAATGATCATAGAGACAGTGATAGTGCTGAAGACGATGATGGCGATTATCTCGATGCACTGGCACACCCCTCTAACACATTTGCTGCAACAAGCGACATGGCAGAAGATGCCGATAATACTGACTACCTATTTCCGGAAGACCCAAATGAGCTTGTTGATAGGCTCAAGATGACAGTAGAGGAAGAGCACTCGGAATCACACAGAGCAATTTTACAAGGCAGAATGGAACGAATCAGGTGCGTTTCTATATTACATAATATTTTTAAGACGATTTTCCTTGTATCTCTCTGCGGACAATCTGTACAAAGTTCAAGTCGCAAACGACCAATTGGGAAGCATGGTGGGGCCATGCCATGGTTCTGCATTGNGGACAATCTGTACAAAGTTCAAGTCGCAAACGACCAATTGGGAAGCATGGTGGGGCCATGCCATGGTTCTGCATTGTTCAATACAAAATCCAAATTGTGAATCGACCAATGGCGAAGCGTGGTGGGAGCCTGCTGTATTTCTAGGCACTTTTAGAGCAAAGTGCAAATACAGTTTACTCAGGAAGTGATTAAATATACAGAGGAACATGGATGTATACTTTTCAAAGCGAGATTATTAAATAAAATGTCCACACTTCAGTTTTAAAGGAAGGACTACATAAATTAATTTTAAAATGAGGGGAATTTATTTTAACTTGCGACCCACATGCACCGCACTTAGCACCGCACACACTGCAGTTGGCACCGCATGCACCACAATAAGTTGTCATTCGTGGGTCATTATGGGTCCTTATGGGTCATTATATGTAATTTATGGGTCATTATGGGTCATTTATGAATAATTATGGGTCATTAAGGATCATGTATGGGTCATTATGGGTCTTCGGTGATAATTTATGGGTCATTATAGGTCATTANTGGCACCGCATGCACCACAATAAGTTGTCATTCGTGGGTCATTATGGGTCCTTATGGGTCATTATATGTAATTTATGGGTCATTATGGGTCATTTATGAATAATTATGGGTCATTAAGGATCATGTATGGGTCATTATGGGTCTTCGGTGATAATTTATGGGTCATTATAGGTCATTATTGGTAATTTATGGGTCATTATGTGTCATGGTTCATTATGGGTCTTCGTGGTTTATTTATTAGTCATTAACGCTCCTTTAGGGATCAGTTTTGTGAGGGGTTGGTCTACCAGTAGTAAATTGTTTGCTTTAAGTGTGTCCATGAGTTCAAGCTGAGCGAAGATAACATGAAGACGAAATATATTTTAAAATTTTTAAAAATTATTTCCGGGCAAGGCAGTGATGATAAGTTAGCAGCTAGCGAGTTGGTCAGAAGTTTTTCANGGACAATCTGTACAAAGTTCAAGTCGCAAACGACCAATTGGGAAGCATGGTGGGGCCATGCCATGGTTCTGCATTGCTCAATACAAAATCCAAATTGTGAATCGACCAATGGCGAAGCGTGGTGGGAGCCTGCTGTATTTCTAGGGACTTTTAGAGCAAAGTGCAAATACAGTTTACACAGGAAGTGATTAAATATACAGAGGAACATGGATGTATACCTTTCAAAGTGAGATTATTAAATAAAATGTCCACACTTCAGTTTTAAAGGAAGGACTACATAAATTAATTTTAAAATGGGGGGAATTTATTTTAACTTGCGACCCACATGCACCGCACTTAGCACCTCACACACTGCAGTTGGCACCGCATGCACCGCAGTGAGCACCGCATGCACCACAATAAGTTGTCATTCGTGGGTCATTATGGGTCCTTATGGGTCATTATATGTAATTTATGGGTCATTATGGGTCATTTATGAATAATTATGGGTCATTTAGGATCATGTATGGGTCATTATGGGTCTTCGGTATTATTTATGGGTCATTATAGGTCATTATTGGTAATTTATGGGTCATTATGTGTCATGGTTCATTATGGGTCTTCATGGTTTATTTATTAGTCATTAATGCTCCTTTAGGGATCAGTTTTGTGAGGGGTTGGTCTACCAGTAGTAAATTGTTTGCTTTAAGTGTGTCCATGAGTTCAAGCTGAGCGAAGATAACATGAAGACGAAACATATTTTTNCGAAATATATTTTAAAATTTTTAAAAATTATTTCCGGGCAAGGCAGTGATGATAAGTTAGAAGCTAGCGAGTTGGTCAGAAGTTTTTCAACTCGTCTGGTAGGGTCCTCCCAGGCTAACCATAATGTACATTGTTTACGATTTTAAGATAATTTTTTTCATGTGGCAACTTGCGTGCGAGGTTTTCTTTTTCCTATAGATAGTTATAAAATAAACTTTGGTGTAAGGGGTTAAACATTTAAATTTTTTTTACTAGATGTTGTTTTCCATCTGAGGTGTCTGTATATAGGCATTATCGACATAATAAATATTTATGTTAGAATTTGTGTTTCAAGTGCGAAATATTCCAAGTCTTGCTAGCAACAGTGTAGCAGATTATGAATGAAAGGTGCAGAGACTTCTATACATCATATTTTCCCTGTGTGCTGGCTTCAATTTTGTTTTAAAGATGTTATATTTTATAAGAAATAAAGTTGTTAGGAATGTGTGTGAAGAGTGTTTTATATTTCATGCATCGGTATTTTCTTTTTTTTCTTCGAGTATGGTAACGTGTATATTTTTCCCTATGGTAACATGTATATTTTTCCCAAGTGTCGAACTTGGACCCTCCTGTCAGTGTGCCCCTGTGTATTTTCGAATGGGCAAAAGATTTTTTTTTTCCACGTACCAAAGTTTGTTTCATAAAATAAATAAGCATTAGTGAAATCTTTTTGCAACTTATTAAAGTACAACATGATAAATGAATATTCAATTGATATATGTTGACGCATCCTGCATCCCGACAGATATTTTTCGTCAGAAGGCACACTCTGTCGAANCATATTCCTATGCCCTAACACTGAGGGCTAGCATCAATTGCTGGTGCCTTACGCCGAGAGCAGATTCAATACCTACTTATATGCCATAGCACTGGGGAGGTATCAATGTTGAAATAATAAATTAAACATAGCTGGCATGAAGCCACTGTGGTCGAGCGAGCTGCTCGCTCCTTCCCAGGTTACGGGCGACCACGTGCCTTCGACAGCTAATATTATTGGAAGAGCAAAGTACAACTTATGGCTGCCAACTCGTGAACACTGTACGTGGTACTAACCCACACCTGTGTCGCCATAGCTGCTGGCGCTGAAACGACACCGACATGTCGTACATATGCAAATCCCCATTTTAAAAAAAAATTGTCAGTGACGATTACAGATTACGTTTCTCGGGAATGCCTCGCGACCTGATGTGCTGGAATATGTGAACTTACCCAGTGCCCTCTAGTTGGTGATACTAAAAAAAGGACAGTAGATATGGCATGGCGTGGAAGAAGTTGAGCAAGCACGAGTAATTGACCTATTAAATAACCAATAAAAAATTGACGAGGGTCGGTCGTGATGTGACCTCTGGAAATGTACGTTTTTTTAAAATAATTTTTAATAATTTTTTGTAATTTTTCAAAGTAAACCATTCCATTCTTTTTAATTATTTAAAGTTTTCATAATTTTTTTGATTTTTAAAGAATTTATTGGCTTTAAGATTACCGGGATTAAGGACAAAGGTCAAGGTTACCGACATCTAAAATGGCTAACCAGATGGAAACTGGCAATGGCTAGTAATGTCGGGAACTTAGTATCGTCGAACCCCGGACCTGCTACATGTACATCTTCAAATATTTTTAATTAAGATTTTTATTTTTTTTTTTATAAATTGTTGAGTGATTTTATAACTTTTACGCAATTTTGTGGTTTCAAGGTCATTCAAGATTACGCNTACCGGGATTAAGGACAAAGGTCAAGGTTACCGACATCTAAAATGGCTAACCAGATGGAAACTGGCAATGGCTAGTCATGTCGGGAACTTAGTATCGTCGAACCCCGGACCTCCTACATGTACATCTTCAAATATTTTTAATTAAGATTTTTTATTTTTTTTATAAATTGTTGAGTGATTTTATAACTTTTACGCAATTTTGTGGTTTCAAGGTCATTCAAGATTACGCGCATTAGGTCAAGGTCAACGTCACCGACAACTAACACGGCTGACGTGATACACACTGGTCAACCTGGCGAGGGCCGGTCATGTTGGGAGCTTAGTCGATCCACCGGTCATTGAACCCCAGATCTCCTATGTTAACATTTCAAAATATTTTTTTTAAATAAATTTTTAATTTTTTTATAAATTTTAGCGATGTTAGAATTTTTGCATATTTTTTAATTGTTTGGTCTCAAGGTCATTCAAGGTTACAGATGAGGTCAAGTTTATGTGTCAAGGTCAAAGGTCACCTGGTTTCAATATGGCGGTTGTGAGACGTTCCAACATGGCGGACGGTGCCAGGTGCCAGTTTTGCCCCATTTTAAATACATTGTCCCCGGACACAGATAATCATTCTACTGTCACATGCAATTTATGCAAGGTGATATATTGAAAAACCGCATCAAGAACTGCAAGGATTTGTCTTTTGGGAGCCATCGGGTGATGTCGTCAATACCCCTTGCTGCATGGACGGGTACTGATTCCACAGACGATTATGACGGTACAGTTATTGCTAATGACAGAATGAGAGACCTAACGGGTTTGGTAGAGTCAGTACGTGTGGAATGTACACTTGCAAGACGTTCGCGTGAAATCGACGAACTTCAGAATAAACCGTTGTCAGCTCTAAATACTGATTATGACTGTGCGACCCCTACAAAAAAAAATTGTTATTGAGGATGAAATAGGAGTTGAAGGCGATCATGAAGGCAGCATTGATTATAATGACTATTAAGACAGTGTTTATGAAGTATCTGATGAGAAGGATGATGATTCTCTCAACGTTCTCACACATTTCACCAACTAGTTTCTCTCGACAAGTGGAGTGAAAAAGGCAGAAGGCGCCAAGAACGCTCGTTACATATTTCTCGAAGACCCGAAAGAACTTGTTGAGATATCTTCAATCATCGATAAACTGAAGAATTGGGGTTATATCAGAAGAGACAGTTGGCTATAATCCATGATCTGCAAACATCTGAGAAATATAAATATCGAATGTTCAAAATAATTAGAAAGATAAAAAATATATAATATGTAAATAAATAAAATTCGTGTATATATTAATGTGTGTTTAATTTCTTATACAGTCCCTTCTGCTTCTCTGAAAGACTTATTAATTCAGTAGTGTTTCAGAGTGCATACGGTAAGAGTGTTACAGTNGTTATATCAGAAGAGACAGTTGGCTATAATCCATGATCTGCAAACATCTGAGAAATATAAATATCGAATGTTCAAAATAATTAGAAAGATAAAAAATATATAATATGTAAATAAATAAAATTCGTGTATATATTAATGTGTGTTAAATTTCTTATACAGTCCCTTCTGCTTCTCTGAAAGACTTATTAATTCAGTAGTGTTTCAGAGTGCATACGGTAAGNTAATTTCTTATACAGTCCCTTCTGCTTCTCTGAAAGACTTATTAATTCAGTAGTGTTTCAGAGTGCATACGGTAAGAGTGTTACAGTTCGATTTGAAGTATACTGCCTTACTCAGGTCGGTGAGAGAGTTGGAGGCCTGTCGACTAATTAACCAATGAGAAACATTGGTGGCTGGTCGAACAAGCGTGAGAAATCAACCAACAAATAATACTTGGTGGGGGGGTGGGGGTAAAGCGAGCACAAGTAATCAACCAATAAGAAACATTGGTGGAGCGATTGGAGCGAGCACAAGTAATCAACAATTGAGAAACTTTGGCGAGGGTCAGTCGTCTTCTGGACATGGTGCTGAGGAAACCTCCAGAAATAAAAGGTTTTTTATATAAATTTTTAATAATAATTTTTATAGATTATTGGAAGTTAATAATTTTAATTTTTTATAAATGATAATTTTTATAAATGTTTAGTACATTTTAGAATTTTTAGGAATTTCAGAATATTTAGGACTTTTTTTATTTTTTGGGTTAAGGAGGGTGTCTGGTGCAGGGTCTTGAGTCTTGGGTTAAGAGTCTTGGGTCAANGACTTTTTTTATTTTTTGGGTTAAGGAGGGTGTCTGGTGCAGGGTCTTGAGTCTTGGGTTAAGAGTCTTGGGTCAACAGTCTTGTGTCAAGGGTTTTGAGTCAACCCAGTTTTCAGAACTCAGAACCAAGTTCCCAGAACTCAGTTGATTCAAGGGTCTTGGGTCTTGGGTCTTGGTTCAATGGTCTTGAATCTTGGATTAAGGGTCTTGAGTCTTGAGTCAAGGGCCTTGAGTGAAGGGTCATGTGTGAAGGGTCTTGAGTCAAGTGTCTTANATTAAGGGTCTTGAGTCTTGAGTCAAGGGCCTTGAGTGAAGGGTCATGTGTGAAGGGTCTTGAGTCAAGTGTCTTAGTCAGATATAAAGGTTTTTTGTGAGAATTTCTTGAAATTTTTTTTAGATTTTTTTAGAATTGTTTGACTAAGTCATCCAAGGTCAAGGTCGAAGGTCAAGGTATTCGACATCTAACATTGGTGACGGTATGGACACTGGCCGACCTGATGAGGGCCGGTCATGTCGGAAGCTTAATCGATCCACATGACATCGAAACCAGGACCTCCTACATGTACATCTTTAAATAATTTTTTTAATGTTTTTNAGCTTAATCGATCCACATGACATCGAAACCAGGACCTCCTACATGTACATCTTTAAATAATTTTTTTAATGTTTTTAATTTTTTCGAATTTTTTATACACTTTTTTGAGATTTCATAATTTTTCTGCAACCTTTCGGAATTTTTTGGGTTCAAGGTGATTCAAGGTCACCGGGCACATGGTCCAGGTCGAAGGCCAGGGTCACAGGTAAAAAATGAGCCCCCTCCCCCCAAATCCTACCAATGAATCGTTTTTGCAAAAAATGGCAGGTTTTTTTTTAATTAGGATAACTGTGCTTTTTAAGGAAAAAACGGGAAATTTTGAGGGGAAAAAAGAATTTTAAAGAAAATTTTAAAAGAGGGAAATTCAAGATGGCGGCGGTCAGCACCTGGCTCCATCATACAGCCCCTTGCCCCAGACTCATAATTTCCCTACTAGTTTCGTGACTAAAATAACCATTTAAATAAATACAGTCTCGTGCGATCAGGTTTACAACTATGCGAAAATGGCCTTCAAATGGCACCTCACATGTGCGAGACGCGGCAGGGGGTCCGTGGTGACAGGTGGCAATTTTGTAAGAGCGTGTAAATTTCCGGGCAGTAGGCCCATATTTCATGACTCCGATATGTTAGTGCGCTGATTTTGGTGCCAAACGAAATCTTTTCTCTAGATCTGTTAATTTAAGCCATAAAAACAAAATATAAACTTTGTTACTTTCATTGCATTCTCATAACCTAAAGAAAATACTACCTGATAAACAGACATATTCACGTAAGATCCACGGCCGTGTGTAATCGTAATGGGTATGACATAACGTATATTGGCTTAATAATATTATTCTATGTTATAATAAAAAGCATAAACAATTTAGTTATAAATAGNGTGACATAACGTATATTGGCTTAATAATATTATTCTATGTTATAATAAAAAGCATAAACAATTTAGTTATAAATAGAGAGAACTTGACGAATTGTTTAAATATTGGAGTATTGATGGTGATTAAGGGTATAGTAGGCGTGAGGAAAGAATATGATTTGTAATAAAAGAGGGACGTGTGCTTAAGTTGTTTTCATTATCGGAGTTACACACTTTTCTTCGTTCCACATTATCACTTGATTAAAATCATACGTTCACAGGTTAAATATATAATTTGATTTGCTAGCAAAGTATTTATTTTTACTGCACTGGTGTGAAATTGACACTCATTCCATCTTTGGACAACTCGACATTGTTTTTCAATGTACCTGTTTGTGAGTTTACGGAATGATCTCATTAACAAGAATCATGCTGTATTTTTATAATGAAAGATTGTTGAATAGAATAAATTAGAGAGATAAATGTTACGATAATATACATAATTATACATTAAACATAACTGTATAACCATTGCTAATAATTAAACTGGGGTATTTTGTCCAATGTAATATTTTATTATATACATGTGAAATTTGTAACAAGGAACCAAGCTTCGTAACATAGTTATAATTCAATAACTCCCACCTTGTCATGAAGTCGAGGGCTGATTTGGATACGCGGATTATGAGGGCTGGCAGGTCCGTTCTATGGTCCTCTTTTAAAGCATCTTCTCAGGCTGGCATCACGGCGATAACAGACCTGGCAAAATATGATACAGTGTCCTATATCGTCGAAACTTCGCGCAATCGTGATATGGTTCTCAGTCTAGCGGAGGGGATGCTTGCTGTTTCCACTAACAAGGGCGGTTAAGCAATAGCGTCCCGATCAATGGAATATGCTGCCCACTGGCCAGGTTGCAATCTTACGTGTGATTGCGCGCTCAGGTAGGCTGTCGAATTAAGACCTGACCACGCCATCATGACAGTATGTATGACCGGTTTGCTTTACGGAGAGTCTGTTGTATCTTGTACAAATCCGATCATAAATCCGCTTCTTGAGGAACATATTTTCTAATTTATACACTGCGCTTTAAATGGTTGATCTATTTTACGAACTCTATATGTTATTTTTAAGGTATAAAATTTAAAAGTAACATGAATAGGAACTGTACCTACTGCCTCAGGGGCGGACAGGCCAGGATTTGGATATGGGAATCCTTGCAAGGTCTTCACAGCCAGAGATCCTTCAGTCCTGCATAAAAAAATAAATCAAGTAATTAAGAGAAAATGTTATGAATCTGCGGGAAAAAAGTGCGGGGTTAACGTTAAGAGCAATGGAATAAGAGGTGTAAAAAATAAAATAAAAGTGACTAGCAAGATGTGTTTAGTAACGCTTAAAACTTTTAACTCTATCTTTGTATCTAATTCCCAAAAGCCTCAACTAAACTTATAAAAACAGTAGGTATTAAAGTTTTAGTATTCCGTAATCACAACTTCTTCTGCCCTCCTCCCACAATATTTAAAAGTCTCAGTCTGGATCTACCACTGTTTTCAACGTAGGTTGCTACCCCTCCAGTCTACTCCCGGCTTCAGTATCAATTAAGACGTTTTAACCGAAAAATTTATGAAGAGCGGTGCAGCACCAACAGAGCAGAAAAAAACACCCATACAGATGTATACTGCACCAGTTTCCAACTCGTCAAAATGTGTTTTACAACCGCGTGTATTTTCTGCAATTGTTCCATTTGGTGAGCCGAGAGCATCTGAACTTCTCGTGAGTGGAGTGTACCGACGTTCCGAGCGAGGAATCCCCTTGCGGCCAGTGGCGGCTCAACAGCGACTGACGAATAACGTCAAGGTTTTATGTCGCGGAGCTTTGTGCACCGGCTCGGTAGTCGTCTTCTGCGGATGGGTGGAAGGGGGTGGGGTGTGGGGTTATGCGGAACAAAGCCAGCCGTGCGAAGAGCGAGTCTTTCTGTTTCCACAATAGAAATGCTTCTTTACAATTCTCTCCACGGGAATGGGTAACCCGCGCGCCGAACTCTGCTTCACTTCATCATGCCTTTTCCACGTCTTTTTAAACTGTCATTTCTCTTCCACTTTTTACTGCCACCTACGCTGAAATACCCGTGTTGTACGAAAACAAAATGTCGATACGTGCACATTTTACTTTAATTTTATGCNTGCCACCTACGCTGAAATACCCGTGTTGTACGAAAACAAAATGTCGATACGTGCACATTTTACTTTAATTTTATGCGTGTTACAAAACACGTAGTACAGATCATGATTTAACTATGTCAAGAATTTTGTCGAGAGCAATTTATTATAAACATCGTCATTTAACACGTCCAAAATAAAAAATTCCACTAATAACATTTTATATTTGAGTTTATTCCTACGTGTCTCCGTCTTGCATCGCTTATATTGCCCCATTCCGCTTAAGCGTGCGAAGCACAGTTTGTCAAGTTCATCACTAGTAACCATAGAAGCACGTGCAGAGTGGTGGGCGGCCTCTTTGTGTTTGTGCAAGTAAGCCGCCCACTGAAGATTGACGTGTACCCCGATAAGCCTTTCAGGATTCGTGCAGTTCCCTGTCCTTGACGACTGAATGTATAGGGTTATCGTTGCAAGAATGTTCTGATGATCGCCCTCGCCTCTTTCAGCGCTGCTCGGAGTGCGGTGAATCTTCTGAATTCGGCCAGTGGGTCTGTATGTATAAGCTTGGACTGAATACGCCAGGTGCACTGTGCAAGCGAAACGAGGAGCGGTGATGACGGTGACCAGCGAGAGTGAAAACTGCGGACTGCCAGCATTGGTATAGTGGAGAGTGAGACTGACGGGTGTGATTATTATATTGAACTGGATGCGTGAGTCAGACATTTGGAATAAAGGCAATAGACGATCAGATTAAATGTGTTAATAAAAAGTGTGAATTTAGTGACATTAACCAATAAAAATACAGTAATAAGGACACTAATTAGAACTAAGTTAGACATTACATATTGCGCTCACTCAGAATAACAGATGTTAATATTAGAGATGCGTAGTTTAATGTTGTTAATAATAGCTGTATGTATTTTAATAGAATTATTGATAAATTTAAACTTTAATTTAGATATTTTATTTTTATTCAAACCTCTATCCCTTCCAAACTCGAATTACGCCCCTCTGATGATATGTGAAATTATTATTAATTTATTCACAATATTTATTCCAAAATTTTTAAATGAGACATATTTTAATATATATAATGAAGACTAAAAACAAATATACGAGGGTGAGATAAAAATTATCAGCACACCTGTTGTCTGCTGGNGAATATATATAATGAAGACTAAAAACAAATATACGAGGGTGAGATAAAAATTATCAGCACACCTGTTGTCTGCTGGCCACACTTTTAAGCAGAGCTCTCCGTTCAAGGTCAATGTGTCTCCAATCATAGCAGTGCAACTTGATAGTGTGGTCCTTTAATTTGAAATTGCAATGCGGGAAATAATGACTGCGTCATTCTTGTTATTTGCGCAAAATAAGAGCAGCTTGCAGGGATAGTTATTTTTTGTGTTTGGAGGGTGTGTCTAGTGCCGATATTTGTTGAAGATTACGTGCACAGTATGAAGAAAGTGTTATTATCTTGCTGTTGCGTGGAAATGCATGCCCGCACACCTCTGTCCACGCTCTCGACACTGCAAGATCTTAGTTTTTAAGTGTTTATGCATCCTCCCTACAGTCCTGATCATGCCCCATCGGACTTTCACCTGTTTAGTACCCTGAAAGCAACCCTTCGAGGACGAAGATGCACCTCCGACAATGACGTGGATACAGCGGCGCAATTGTCACTTGCAGCTCAGCCTAAATAATTTTGTAATGAGGCAATACAATAACGTGTTGATATATGGACAATGTATATTTTAAAGCAAGGCGATTATGTTGAAAAATGGCGTGTTTGTATTTTATGCATATTGATCAAAACTGATTCTACAGCGAGAGTGAGGATTGTTTCTGACTCACCCTCGTATTTTTGTGTTGATTAACTAAAGCAGAATGTATACGCCGTTGAGTAGTCAAGCAAGGAAGCTATCTTCTTTTCGGCAAAATTTGAATATTCTTTACGTTTTTGTTGCATCTGAAATGCGAAATATTTATGTAAATAGAGAACGTTTATTTAATAGTTTCTATACCATTTCTAAGCAATTTTTTGTAGAACAACTGTCATGGTAGTAGATTTACACGCTAGAAAAATTATAAATTTCGTATAACTTCCAACGTGGTTTCAATCAGCTCTAAACAGTGTTTCGTTGCTAGAAATAAAAACACGCTTCTTTATGCTAAGCACATGCAACAAAAATCATGATGCGAAAAGTTGTAATTTAAGAGAGAGAAAAATTCAGTTTAAGAGTAAACGGCACATCTAAACGAAATGTAAATACTTTTGGAAGGTAGCTCTTAGCACCTGATGAGCAATTCTGCAAGCTCCAACTTCGCAACTGGGGAACGAGTGTATGCACAGAAGACGCACATTTCTGCAGTGTTTACCAATTAGAAGACTGTATAACAAAGACCACAGAAGCCACAAGCTTTAGTAAACCTTCCAAGCAAAGTTTGCTTTTCGTTGAGACTACTATATAAAGGAGGGGGGGGAGGATTGCGGGTTCTCGGGGATGTTGGACGAGAAAGGGGAGAGTAGAGTTTCAGGAAAGGAGGGAAGTGTGCGAGATGAAGACATCATTCCGTCGACTAAAACAACGTTAGCACTGCAGGGGTNAACCCACCGGGTTAGGGAATGCAGGGTATCGCAAGTGTTTGGCGAAGGGGCCAGAGGGTTTGTGCTGTGTGGCTGAATCTAATGGAAAGCCTGTGTTATTAAGTTATCAAGGCGGGTGAGCGAAGCTCGCTGGAAAATTAGTGTGCACAGTGAAAATAAAGCAACACGCTAAAAACTCGGGGCAAAAATATTTAACATACGCATCTCGTGAGAGCTACAACTAATTATGCGATGCAAAAATGGGTAATATTAGGTGTTCTCAGTCGAAGATTAGCTGGTACGTTTCATGGTTCAAACCAAACATATAAACGCAAATATATTTCTTTTAAGTGTAACCCAAGCCAAAGAAAATGCGACAAAATACTAAACAAACCATGTACCATGACTGCAAAGTATAGACTGCTTGCGGTCAAATAAGCACTTTTAAAATTATCTTTTAAAAAATCGGGTCAATAATTGCATACATTTTAACATAAGCACAAATTGCCATACTCACTGTAAAATTGGCAGAGAATCTTAACGCTTTAATACATTTGTGACGTTAAAATTAACGGCGGTGCTTGAAACTTCGTTTATCTTAAACGGGGATTGCTAGTCAAAATTATTACCGTCTCAAGTGTTATTTAATAAAATTTGTCAAAAATTACTTAATATTACATAATGTATGTGAGGCTGACTACTTTACATATCGGCCAAAAAACAGCCCTGCTTCTCGTGCGCTCTGTAGTCTCCTCGAACGTCAGTTGCGCTCCAAGCAAGGAAATTTCCAGAAGCTTAAGTGCCTTGGCGAGCCGTGGAGATCACGTTAGAATATCTGTATTATAACCATACAGTTTTGCTTGAGTATACGTTAAACTGTACGGCCATATTACAAATTTGCCAAAAACACGCCAATACAATTTTTACTATCGGCATGGAAATCAGACTCGCAGAGTGAACCAAAGACACTCATGAAATGACACCACAAATAAATAGAATTAGTAATTAATTTCTTAAGGGTGCCGCCTACCTGGATATGATTCTCATATTCGAGACACAGAGTGAGTAAGTACCAAGACGAAATAGCTTGGCGGTTTTTTTTTATGTGGGCGTACTCATTCTCTGATTGGCTCTAGGTGGGTGAGTCTGTAAACAGGTCTTAAATGTGATTGGATACTGAATGCTGCGGTTGGCTGGGTAGCCGGCTGGGAAGTAGGTTACCAGGCGCTGATTGGCACCCGGCATTCCAAAATTTTGTTGGCAAGTAACGCCATATTGCTGACGTGTGCGTCTGGGGTTCTCGTGTTGAGTGCTCTGTGTTTAGGGCTCAGAAGCAGGCACGCGAGAAGGACGACACCGACACACAGCTAGTGCCCCATCACTTCTAAGCGCAAGGCGTGCAGGTTTTACATCATCCTATAAATTAGGACTTTATTATAATTTAATTGTGGGAAAATTTGAAGCAAGGCTAGGGCAGACCCCGTGTGGAAAAGAAGTTTTTAACCATGTTGGAGTGCTCGGAGTTCGCAGTTTTAATATGCATGTTATATCGACAGTATGATTCTTTCCTCGTCTGAAACGTGTTTTATTTTCATATATAGGTATAATGGAAACACGTGTGGTATTTTCATGAGAAAAGCGCGTATTTCAGACAACCTGTAACGCCAATCAAGCGCCAGGCAGGCAGCGTGCTTTTAAGTGTTCGCAGAAAAAAATTGCCTCCAAGTTCATTCACGACCAGCAGCTAATGACACTCGTAGCGCGGTATAAGGTCGCTCGCGGAACTACTGTCCTTAACTACAACAAAACATACCGTTTGATATTACGCTACAAAAGGCCTACACAAACTACAGCCCGCAACTTTACTGAAGTTTGTTTGGCCCACGCGATTTTCTAGCTTTTAATTAAANCAGAAGGCCTACACAAACTACAGCCCGCAACTTTACTGAAGTTTGTTTGGCCCACGCGATTTTCTAGCTTTTAATTAAACTAACAAAACTTCTGCATAACAAAGTGATATTCGCGGCCTAACCAGCGCAATACATAGTAAGGTTCAGTGTGTACGACCAAGTGTTGTGTCTGTTTCGCATTTATTATTCTACGCTATCTGANCAGCGCAATACATAGTAAGGTTCAATGTGTACGACCAAGTGTTGTGTCTGTTTCGCATTTATTATTCTGCGCTATCTGAGGACCTACGCATATTATTTACTGATTTACGTGAATATATTTATTTACTGAGCCATAGATGAACTGACATATAATTAAGTTCAAGGTCCGAAATATATTTGGCACGTGAGAGTACTCAGTCTGGTTCCCGGTAAAAATTATTGCTGCTGTCAGTCTAAATATGTGAAATAAAGAGGAGAAACTTAATAACTGCAGTTATTATAGCAACCTTACAAAAACAGTTTAGTTGTAATAAATGATACTGATTTCCACTAAAATTTAATTAATTTAGTAATTCTGATTAAGTAGTTTTTATTAACTTTTAGCATACCTGATAATACGCTGTACGTTAATATGCACAGCTTAGCAACAATTCATCAGGGCATTAACGCGTTTAATTAATTTTATTTGCAAACACATACGGTTCGATACGGGCAAACATGTGCTCTCAGACGTTGTGTTTTTCAAAGATGTTTACTGATTTCCTGTAGGTACAGTATTTCTTGTTACACGCTTGGCAACATAATGCGTTACTATGTGATATTTGGCATTTATCATAAACGCATACCTCAACAATAATGTTAACTCTGCTTCATAATGCGCATACATTGCTTCACTATACACGTGCTGTGAAGCTTTCACGTGTTTTCCTTCTTCACCACTATTCAATGGAATCCCCCGATCCATGCAGGTAATAATTGATGTATATATAAACACGTATTTGCTGGGGAATAAGCAAGCAATNCCGATCCATGCAGGTAATAATTGATGTATATATAAACACGTATTTGCTGGGGAATAAGCAAGCAATTTGGTAAGTCCTACAGAACAATTATCTGAAATTAAATTTTGTTAGTAAATAACGGGAATGTACAACAAAAAAAAAACAGGCATCATACAGCGTAATAACAATTGATGAATGCGGTTTACAACGGAAACGGCCGAAGGAACCGATGGAAGAACTCCACTCCGAAAATTACTTTGGCCGGGTTCCTCACGCGCGGTAAGAAACGAAAAAGGAGAAATGAGAGAGTGGGAGGGAGAGAGACCGAGAGATGAGAGAAAGAGNTCTCACGCGCGGTAAGAAACGAAAAAGGAGAAATGAGAGAGTGGGAGGGAGAGAGACCGAGAGATGAGAGAAAGAGAGAGAGATGACTTTCTCGGGGGCACGTCGTGACAGTATCGAGCGAGATAGGACGGCGGCAGGAACTCAAAATTGCGTCGTCTGCAGATTTACTTTCAGAGGTGGGCCGCTGGCGGAAGGACACGGCGCCAAGGCTTCTTCATCTTCCTCCTCCGGTTTTCACCGTGCGTGGTCGGCGACTGCTTGATTTCTCTCGTGCAGAAACTATTTCAATCGAGTTTTTCCTTCTACGCTGGGGGTGTTTCGACTTGCTGGACAAACTCTACCTTCCCTTTCTTCTTGTCCCAGAGGGATTTTACCACAGTTTCCTCCAGTATCCAAAAATCGAGGATCTTCTTAGAAGCAGGGGCACTTTGGATCTGTCCTCGCCATATTCCCGCACGTTTAGCCTATAGTCTATTTGCGGTTTCTTATCACTTTTTTAATCAAACGTTTGAAAAATTACTCTACATATTTGATTGTTTCCTACATACGTAATATCTCAAAAGCGTTTTATATTTCTCTTCACATACAAGTATCTTAGTTGTTTTGTTAAATTGAACTTTATATTGTATTCTATCTATAAATTATAATATTCCCTTTATTCTTAATTCGAATAAAACTGGGAGAAAATAGGTGTGTTGATAACGCCTATTAAGAAAAAGTTATCATGCCAAATATTATTTAATTGAGTGCGCACGAATGCGGTGCGTTGTCCCTTTGGCATAATGTTATAGAATCGGTTGAACTTCGTTACAATGAGGCGTAGTAATATCTTGGAAAGAATATNTGTCCCTTTGGCATAATGTTATAGAATCGGTTGAACTTCGTTACAATGAGGCGTAGTAATATCTTGGAAAGAATATAAGTACGCCTTCAGAAAATTGGAAAGTACCCGAGAATTGACTATACCATATACGTGCGTGTGTAAGTGTTGAAAAAGAGCGCCGATTCAGTAAAAACGTTCCTTACATGTACCATATCAAATGNATATACGTGCGTGTGTAAGTGTTGAAAAAGAGCGCCGATTCAGTAAAAACGTTCCTTACATGTACCATATCAAATGGTAGCAAACTTTCAAACAATTGTTTTCCTTAATACATTAAAGCTTTTATTGAGTGCTTTCTGGTTGGCATGTTTTAATGTATGCCCCGAGAACTTGCCTGTTCTAATAAATAGTCTTAAATATATTCTTTAAAATGTGCGTCTTTGTAAGGACGCTGTTTAAAGTTCGTGTGACAAAACCGAAACAATCAGTAGCTCTGTATTCTTGTAAATTCTCGAAGAAGAATTTCTGTATGAGCGACATTCGAACGGCAAATGCTGGTTTTCAGGTATCTTCGAATACTAAATCAACGCGTAAGTCACTGTAGTTGGATACTATCTTTACCTCTAAGCCAACACAGCTAAGACTAAATGGCTTTCCCCTCTTTAATTTAATATTTAACTCTCTTCCTGTCTTGTGTTTTAACAGTCATTTTCGGTAAAAACCATTTCATGACACACCAACAAACAGAATTTTATAACAATACATTATTCTTAAATCAAAACGAAATTCGTAAGCGTGATTTAGAAATAGATTCACATATAAATAAAAAAAATATTTCNCATTATTCTTAAATCAAAACGAAATTCGTAAGCGTGATTTAGAAATAGATTCACATATAAATAAAAAAAATATTTCAATTTTTCTTTCCTATTTGAAGTGTACACTCTAAAATATTTCTTGTAATTTTACAAAAAAAAATCCTTGGAAACCCAGTTGCCGAGAAAATCCTTTGTAAAACTACAAAGAGTTTTCTTGTAAAATCTGCAAACCATTTCTTTGTAATATTACAAATAATAGCCTTGTATTACAACTGACATTAATGGAAAGTGTGCATAAAAATTTTTTTTATTCTATAAATAAATAAAATAAATTAATAACAGAAAATTACTGAAAAAAATATTTAGAAATATATTTTACGAAAAGAAACACTTTGGCAGCAGTGGGACTGAATCCAGACTCCTTGTATAATTAGCCGGCACCCTTAACCACAAAACCAATTTGAGTTACAAGCTTATATCTTATTTTTACAGTAAATATAGCTATTAATACCTATAAAATATTAATGGCGTTATTTGGTTTAGAAGAATGGTTACATTTATTTCATAAGAGTTATGTTGTTGAGTTAAGAGATTTGGACGGCTCTTAACAACGTGGTATTGAGAGCCGATTAAATAGTTCTGTACATCTAGGAATCATAAAGAGTTAATAAATCATACGGTCACGTTTTATTAAAATTGTCTTTTAATTATGACAGTTTGAGTTGATTTATGTGTTTTATATTCAAACTTGCAATACATGTCATTTTACAGGCAACTTTAATTTACATGACCCATAATTTTTGTACAAACAGCGGTTTTACGTTGCCTCTTGTCCGAAGTATGTAATATCCCAAGCAATTTTACATTTGTCAAATCCTTATATAAATAAAATATCGGATTCCGATGTACCGAAAATGGATATTTTTCTTTTGATATACGTTTCGTAAAACTGTTATTTAAAAATAACAAATATAAATAATACCTATAATTATTTCCGATATCAATATCCTAAATGAAATGCGAGTCGCGCAAAGTATTAGTTAACGCGGAGTGGAGTGTAGAGGTTTGGGCGGTTTTAAGAGCGATCTCGTTAGAGCCAACGGCCTGGTGTCTAAACACGAAAATCTGTTACGAAAAGTTTCCTGCCCAAAAGTCTTCAACCATTGATCCCATCTTCATTTTGTAGCAGAGTACGCGAACTGAGTAGTAAAATTAATACCGAAGTGCTTGTAGAGACTCTTCAGGCACCCTTGATGTTGACAATTCTGACGGTGTTACAGATGGCAAGTTTTCAACCATTGATTCAAACTTCACATTGTAGCAGAGAACATGATTGTAGTAAATGAATGTAGTCGTAACGATCTGCTTTCCACCACCATGCTCGCCAACGAAATGACATTTGTTTTTACATGATGCTTGCTTGTATACTGTTCATACTGCATGCTAGTTTGCTTTGCCCGTCTCGGGTTGCCTCAGTAGATGACTGCTGGCTGTAAGGTGCAAACATCAGCATGGTTGCAGGACTGAAATATGTTACCTTATCAGGTCGATCGCTGTCTAGCCTGCGAAGTTGTCAATTCAGCCTCTCAATTATTTCCACTCGTTCATCTTTCAGTGTTGGAAGTGCCTTGCTTTGCTTTTGCTGGGGCTGCTGCTCGCTCTTGTGGTGTGTCTGTAATGGTAGCACTATATTGAAAAAAATTCTAGCTATGGGAGACAGCCAAGAATCTCTTCGTCCTGTTGCAGATAGACAGGTAGGTGTTTGTAGGTGGGTTTCATTTCGTGTTGTGCATATTCAAGAAGGAATTCTTTACGAAGGTATGCAAGCTCGGTATCTTTGTCGAGTGCTGCAAGTGGTTTAACCTTTCCATATGGCATGATAGCCGATAAAATATTCCAACCACTAGAACAGTATTCAATTAGAGAAAACAGTTGTGAGCAATGTGTTGCGTTGGTACTAACTGCTTTTATAGACCGAAAAGTTAGTAGGGTGGACAGAAGTGATATTCTCTACCATTTTAGTTTATTCGATGCGATATTTTAAAGAAACATGCTACTATTTACATATGTATGTATTAAAACGAAATAAATTGTTACCTTGTACTGAATAAATGAGTTCCTCTTGTAAAGGGACATGCATGTGTGATTCGACTGGTCTACCACCCTGGAGCCTGATGCGACTCTCTCTCGACTAATGTTCTGTGCCCTCCGTTCGACTTGTCGAGACCTGCAAGCTGTCAGCGCTGCCGGTCGATCGCCTGGGCTGCCTTACAGATTCTCACGATGTTAGTTGATCGTGCGAAGTCGGCCAGGTCGGATGTGTTCTACTGCTAGAGGTGTGTGTTGATTGTACTCTGAATGCGATTGTTTCGTTCCAGTCGGATCATAAGGAAGCCGTTTGCTATTCTGTTGTACTGACCAGGACGGTCTGGTCATGTCTAGCATCGTTTTAACACACAGTGTACAGCACCCGACGCTTGTGTCATATGTAATTGCGATGGTTGGCAAGTGCTTATAACTATTTTTCCTTTATGTTGTGTTCGTATGTCAGTTTTCATCAGTTTGTACCAGTGTTGACCCTACCGCACCTTTGCTTTTTGGCTTCGCAAAAGTTTTTTTTTTTTTTTCGACTAAGTAATGTACAGCGCTCGATGCTCGCGCAATATATATATATGATGTTAAATGCTTCTAACTATTTAATTTTATAATTGTTTTTTATATCTGTTTGCTTTAGCATGTAACAGTGACGTCTTTCTTGCACGACTAATGGTTTATAATGTATGTATTTTTTTTTTGTGGCAAGCAAAGGAACTCAGTATTTACAAGTCGCATAATGTGCATCTTACTTAACGCATTGTAGTCATTTTTGTGGTTGACCCTTGTGATTATTCGTTCTTTCTAATGTCGGTGTGCATTCTTGCTTTTACTAAACTTCTCGGCATAATGGGAACACTGATATCACTAATGTGAAATGTGGCTCCATCGGGTATCTTTAATATACTGTGACTCGTTATGACATCATGCTCGTGATGTTCTTTCATATATGCCAGGCCTTTATTATTTGTGACATGCCTGATTTTTCTAAAACAGGACAGATTCATATATTTTACACTTGGTTTTCCCGACCCTTGTGTGCTGACCGCTCACTGCTAACCCCTCAGTGCTGACCACTCAGTGCTGACCCCTCACTGCTGACCCCCCAGTGCTGACACCTCAGTCCTGCCTTCATGCATTATCGATGCCAAGCAGTTCTGTTTAACATCCGGTAAGTTTTCTATGGTTGCAATAATTTATATAAAATATCAAACCGGTCGAACACGAAGCTATGTTGAAATTCTCTCTGTAGTGGGGTAGAGGGAAATCAGTATGCACCTATTTGCTAGACGAGTGTGTGCTGGCCGGCGTGTATATGTGTGCTATTTCAAACCTTACATTTCCACATGAAATGGTAACTTTGAGATACATCTATTTGAATACCTTTACTTTCTTTATATGCGTGGATGGTACATGTTCCCAAACTTCAAAGGTTTGGAAATGGTGACAAATTATGAATATAAAAGGGCATAAGGCCTACTTGCCCTTATCTCCTAAATTGCAGTCGGAAGTGAGGCCTATGCTATGAATTTGGTGGTCGTAGCTTCGGTGGCTGGAAAATGGCAGACAACTAAGCTTATACATAAGCCTAATGTGTACTTGCCCTGCGGTCCTTTTCGTCGTCGGAAGTTATGCCTATTTTATGAATTTAGTGATTATAGCCTTGGTGGGTGGGAAATGGTAGCAAATTATGTTTCTACGCGGGCTTAGGGCGTACTTGAAACTGCCATCCTGTTCGTTGTCAGCGGCGTGTCTACAATATGAAATTGACGACTATAGCTTCGGTGGATTGGAAATGGCGGTCGACTATGCTTATAAGACGTCTTAAAGTTAACTTGACCCTACCACCTTGTTCTTCATCAGAGGAAATGTTTATGATATGGATTTGATGCCTATAACTTTGGTGGGTGGGAAATAGTTGAGAACTATGCCTGTAAGTGGACTTAGCATGTGCTAGACCCTGCGGTCCTGACTTATGAATTTGGTGACTATATCTTAAGCGATTCGTAAATTACAACCAACTTTGCTTAGTGGGTTTACGGCCTACTTAACCCTGCGGTCCTTTTCGTCATGGGTATGATACCTATGTTACGAATTTGGTGGCTATCTTAAATTTTTCTGAAATAACATCCAACTATGCTTATAAGAGGGCTAAGGTATACTTGACCTTGCGGTCCTTTTCGTCGTCCGAGGTGTTGTGTATGTTGTGAATTTGGTGACTTTATGTTAAACTGTTTGTAAATTACATCCAGATATGCTTATAAGTTGGCATAGGGCGTTTTTGACGTGTTCACGCGGTGCGACTCAAGACTAGCATGCGTGGGCAGACCTCACTCTGTGTCACGCAGGTGGAACGACAGAGCATGGGACTCGTCCCCGCTAGTACGCTAGAGAATCCACCTTAGGTGGCAGAGGCAGAGCAGGAATCATATGCGCAAAAAAACCCGAGTGTGGATAAACGTTCTGCTTTTTTTTCGGCATTCACTGATAAAATACTTTGTGGCGGCCACAACATATTTTGTTGACATTCACCGTATCAAACTTTCATGTGGTGACCCCAACATTTTCTGATTGACACCACTAATCACAAAAAAATTGGTAGTCTAAATCCCAACAAAATATTTTTTATTTGTTTTGAAAACCGTAATGCGAAATATATTAAAACTTTTCTACTGATATAAAATTGTTGACATTTCAATAAATTAAACGATGTGAACCTGTTTCCGTATGTATGTTATATTTGCATGATACTCATGCCTAAAATCTTACGACCGTCTGTATTCTATAATTTTATGACGAAACATTAAACAAATACATCTGCTACGAGGTATTTAATCGCAATTTTTCACACAAAATACTATTGTAATTTCAATCATCAATACACATAATTGTGATCAATTATCTAGAAATTTCTATACAAGTTGTTTTATTTAAAAAAGAGTCAGGTAAAAAATCAGGGAGGACGCGAAGCTAACAATTCGGCATCAGTAGAATATTGCACCCCGCAGAGGTGATAATAAGATACATTAATTCGTAACACTAGAACATNTAGAACACGTGAAATATCCAATAGCAGGGAAATTAAATTCTGTAATGCTATAGACGCTACTGTAACACCATATATTAAATTCAAATGGCATGAATTTTTAATTAGTTATCTCTAATAAATTGACTAAATTATTACGTGCGGTTATTTGCCATACACTTCCGATACCCCTGGGCATTTTAAGTTTCATCACCACCGTTGTGGAATGAACGTGCGGTACGAAAATTAGTACTGTACCGTACATGAGTTGGTTGAAGCAGCCAACGTAACATCGTGCCTGACCTATTTATACTAAAATTTGCATCTGTATTAAACGAGACGAGTAGAGCCTATTCGTGAATTCTCCGATTGTTTTGAATCATACTAAATACGAGAGATTCTTATAATAAACCATACATTTGTCGATTTTTTTATTTGGTGGTTAAATATTTTGGTATTTCCATATTTAGCTTTTTGACAAGTTTTATAAAGCAATTTATTCAAATAAATTTAAATGTTTTCAGATTATTTTATTTAAATACTTGTATATATTTTATTAGTACAAATGTAACTAACTACTGATAAAAGGTTGGTAAGGGGGTAAAAGAGAAATTATATGTTATTATTGGTATTGTACGGAACTAAATATCATACTTTACAGGCTCTACAAATATATAAAAAACCGAAAAGTATACATTTTAAGAAAAATTTTAAAATACTGTTTTTTATAATTTTTATTTGGGTACGCTCTAAATGTACCTTTGACCTTTGATACCAGCAAAATCGAGAGAAGTACAAGCAAAATCATAGCTTTTTTGGTTAAACCAAAGTTCTTAGAAATAATCTATATATATAAAACAAAGTCTGGTTAGTTACACCATTTATAACTCGAGAACAGCTGGACCGATTTCAATAGTTTTAGATTTTTCGAATTTGTTTGCGCCCAGAATAACATATAGGCTATTTAAACATCGTAAAAGTTTACGGAAAAAATAGTTATAACGTAAATTAATTTTCTCGTACATTTTATATGGATGACATTTTTGACATGACATTAACTGAAGTTCAAGTATTGCCTCTAAAATAAATAAGGAATGCTAACATGAAAAAACACTGTGATTATAAATCAGTTATACTAACTTCGCTTTCGACTTTACAGATTCAAGGCCAGATTCACCATCGAATTGGGTCATTGCAACCTCTTGAAGATGCATAGTATAAATTCTTACAAATATACTTCATAGGCAATATGGAGGAACAACTTGATCGGCGTCAAGCGATCAACACAGCATGAAAAGAGCAATTCTTCAAGATTTGCAGCAAGTACTTCATGAACATCATGCATTAGTCAGGCATTTTTGACATAACATCAACGAACACCTGTCAAAGATGACAGTACGATTTGTTTGTTTTTTGTCATAGAAACTGTCAAAGATTACCGGACGATTTGTTTGTTTTGTGCGAGTGAATAAATCTGGTGCTAGTATTATTACTAACAATGCCGCGACCCAGAAGATCTAATCTTAACCAGCAAAGCCGTAATTCAATTAGACTTCGAAACATTGCGAATCAATTAACTGAAGAAGAACGAGAAATCAGAAGAGCAGAGCGCCGCGTTGGCAATGCGAAATCGTACAGTTAATCGCACATATCAACAACGTGACAATCTCTGACGCGCAAGAAGAAATACTTCAAGTGTTGATTTGAATCGAGCAGCGTTTTTATACGATTCCATAATTGATTACAGCACGCATGCTTCCGTTCACATTGGTCCAATGGACATTGTTTGCGAGCATTGTGGCGCACTGAAGTTTGCTGGAGAAACGCCTGGATTGTGCTGCCTTAATGGCAAAGTTAAATTGCCATTATCGACTCCGCCACCTGTGCCATTGCATTCATTGCTTCATGGCGAAACACCAGAATCACTACATTATTTAGCGAACACTCAAAAATATAATGGCTGTTTTCAAATGACTTCATTTGGGGCAGAAATTATCCAAGAATACGGATTTAATCCGACATTCAAGGTAATTTATGTTGAAGAGAGTAAATGTTCATTTTATTTTAAATATAAGATTTAAGATAACAAAAATGGTTCAAGTATTGCGTCTAAAATAAATAAGGAATGCTAACATGAAAAAACATTGTGATTATAAATCAGTTATACTGACTTCGCTTTCGACTTTACAGATTCAAGAGCAGATTCACCAACCTCTTGAAGATGCACAGTATAAATTCTTACAAATATACTTAATGGGCAATATGGAGGAACAACTTGATCGGCGTCAAGAGATCAACACAGCAATGAAAAGAGCAATTCTTCAAGATTTGCAGCAAATACTTCATGAACATCATGCATTGGTCAGGCTGTTCAAGACGGCGTTGGAGCTCATACCAAATGATGACTACAAAGTCGTGATCAGAGCGGATAAACGACCAGCTGGAACATACGAATGCACATTTAACGCTCCAACAATAGATGAAGTTGCAATCCTTATTGTTGGTGAAAACTTTGAAACACGCGATATTGTGCTTACACGTCGCGATACTGGGCAACTGCAAACCAAATATGAAACACACCGTTCATATGACACGTTGCAATACCCGCTGATGTTTTGGCAAGGAGACGATGGATATCACTTTAATATCAAGATAATAAATCCATTGAATGGTGAGTATCAATATCATAGTTTCATTTCAAAAAGGGCTTGCAAACAATATTAAATAATTTATCATAACCCCTTTTAAATATGCTAAAAGGAGCTTAAGGTATTTAGTAATCACATGGTTCTGTCCACCCCTTCAGGGAATATGGACATGAGCTTTTCTTCAAAGATACTTATTTANTATTTAGTAATCACATGGTTCTGTCCACCCCTTCAGGGAATATGGACATGAGCTTTTCTTCAAAGATACTTATTTAACTGTTTTTATTACCTGTCAGGATACTACCATGAAGGTTAGCTCGATGAATTACTACGCATATCGTTTGATGATTCATCAAAATGCTGACAACTATTTGCTGCGATTTCGTCGATTGCTACAGCAATATTGCGTCGATGTGTACGTCAAAATCGAAACAGAGCGCCTAACTTTCATTAGGTTGAACCAAGCCAAACTGCGTTCAGAGGAGTATATCCATTTACGCGATGCAATAAGCACCGAAGGAGATGCAGCTAATCTTGGTCGATTGACTATTCTACCGGCGACGTACACAGGTAGCCCGCGTCATATGCATGAATATGCGCAAGATGCAATGACATATGTTCGTCATTACGGTCGGCCAGATCTATTTATTACCTTTACGTGTAATCCGAAATGGATAGAAATTGTTGAAATGCTGCTTCCCGGACAAACATCAAGTGATCGGCACGACATCACCGCACGTGTCTTCAAGCAAAAAATCCGGTCGCTGATGAACTACATTGTTAAGCAACGCGTCTTTGGGAATACTCGATGCTGGATGTATTCAATAGAATGGCAAAAAGAGGATTGCCGCATGCACACATTCTCATTTGGTTAGTTGAAAGAATTCGACCAGATCAAATAGATGATATCATATGTGCCAAGATTCCTGATCCCGAAACCAATCCAGACTTACATGATGTTGTAATTACTAATATGATTCATGGACCATGAGGCGCCATCAACCCCCAATCACCGTGCATGTTAAACGGCAAGTGTTCCAAACGTTATCCACGAAAATTTACGGCGGAGACCATCACTGGCAACGATGGGTATCCATAGTATCAGCGTCGATCACCCGATGATAACGGTCGAACTATCACAAGGAAAGTGAAAGGAAACAATTTCGTGGTCGAAAAAAGTTGGATTGTTCCATATTCGACACTTCTTTCCAAAACATTCAAGACACATTGCAACGTTGAGTATTGCAATTCGGTGAAGTCCATCAAATACATCTGCAAATATGTCACGAAAGGCAGTAATATGGCGGTTTTTGGCATCCAAACCTCCAATACTAACGATGAAATGACGCGCTACCAAGTTGGTCGATNGGCAGTAATATGGCGGTTTTTGGCATCCAAACCTCCAATACTAACGATGAAATGACGCGCTACCAAGTTGGTCGATTGTGAACTGCAGTGAGGCGATTTGGCGTATATTCTCATTCCCTATTCACGAACGTCATCCCACTGTTGAACATTTGGCGGTACATCTGGAGAATGGTCAAAGAGTTTATTTCACAGCGTCGAATGTTGCTCAACATGCTAAAGCACCTCCAGAGACAACATTGACCAGTTTCTTTGAGATTTGCCAAAGCGATCCGTTTGCACGAACGTTGCTTTACTCGGAGATGCCACATTATTACACTTGGAACGCTTCATCGAAGAAATTTCAACGTCGGAAGCAAGGTGATGCGGTTCCTGGTCATCCACATGTGCGTTCTCCTGATGCTCTTGGTCGTATTTACACAGTTCATCCGAAGAATGATGAATGCTTCTATCTGCGGTTGTTGCTGGTGAATGTTCGTGGGCCAACATCATTTGAATCACTACGAACTGTTAATGGTNGTGATGCGGTTCCTGGTCATCCACATGTGCGTTCTCCTGATGCTCTTGGTCGTATTTACACAGTTCATCCGAAGAATGATGGATGCTTCTATCTGCGGTTGTTGCTGGTGAATGTTCGTGGGCCAACATCATTTGAATCACTACGAACTGTTAATGGTATAGTGTGCCCAACATTTCGTGCTGCATGTCAAGAGCTCAATTTGCTTGAAAAGGATACTCTTTGGGACACGACAATCGCTGAAGCAATTACTTCTGCAACTCCAAGTCAGATACGCACATTATTTGCTATCATCATTTCGACATGCTTCCCATCGAATCCACGTGACCTGTNAGCTCAATTTGCTTGAAAACGATACTCTTTGGGACACGACAATCGCTGAAGCAATTACTTCTGCAACTCCAAGTCAGACACGCACATTATTTGCTCTCATCATTTCGACAGGCTTCCCATCGAATCCACGTGACCTGTGGAACAAATACAAAGATGACATGTCAGAAGACATTTTACATAGAATTCGTGTCAGTTCAAGAAATCCCGATCTTGAGGTGAATGATGAGATGCATAACCAGGCTTTGCTCTTGATCGAAGACATGTGTTACCTCATGTGCGGCAGTTTGTTAGTCAGGTTAGGAATGCCAGCGCCAGATCGAGGAATGAATGACGCATTTAATCGAGAATTAGAACGAGAACGTGAATATGATCGACATGAATTAGACCAATCAGTTCAAACGAATGTGCCCCTGTTGAACCCCCAACAGAAGGAAGTGTATGATACATTAATCAAGGCAATTGATGAGGGAAATGGTGGCTTATTTTTCCTGGATGCCCCCGGTGGAACTGGGAAGACATTCCTCATGTAATTGATTTTGGCCACTGTTCGAGCGAGATCCAACATTGCGGTAGCAGTTGCTTCTTCTGGAATAGCGGCCACATTGTTAGAAGGATGCCGTATGGCTCATTCAGCGTTTTAACTGCCGCTAAACCTTCAAACTACTGAACAACCGACATGTAACATTGCGAAACGCTCCTCAATGGCCAAGGTTTTATTAGCATATAAAATCATCATCTGGGATGAATGCACAATGGCGCACAAACGCGCATTAGAAGCACTTCACCGAACATTGAAAGATCTGCGCAATGACTCGAGATNATCTGGGATGAATGCACAATGGCGCACAAACGCGCATTAGAAGCACTTCACGAACATTGAAAGATCTGCGCAATAACTCGAGATGTTTTGGAGACGCAATGATTTTACTGTCTGGCGACTTCCGCCAAATACTGCCAGTCATTCCAAGATCGACTGCTGCCGATGAAATAAACGCTTGCCTCAAATCATCAAATCTGTGGCGCTATGTGAAGAAACTTCAGTTGGCAGCAAACATGATAGTTGCATTTCTTAACGGTCCATCTGCTGGAGATTTCTCTAAGCAATTGCTGACTATCGGTAATGGCCGTGTTCCTGTCGACGAATCGAGCGGATTGATTTCATTTCCTCCGAATTTTTGCAATTTCATCTCATCGAAAGACGAGCTCATCAAGAAAGTGTTCCCGAACATCATTGCTTTCCAAACCCCTAAAATAACAAATGGTTGAGTGAGGGAGCAATTTTGGTGGCTAAGAACAAAGATGTGTATGACTTAAATGTAGTAATTCAAAATCACATCGTTGGTAATCTGCATTCATTTAAATCTATTGACTGTGTAATAAACGAAGACGAAGCCACCAATTATCCAACTGAATTTTTAAACTCTTTGGATGTGCCTGGCTTACCACTGCACAATTTACAACTGAAGGTTGGCTCTGTAGTAATAATGCTTCGAAATCTAAACCAACCAAAACTATGCAATGGAACGCGTTTGGTGATAAGAAAACTGATGACCAATGTGATTCACGCGACGATACTTAAAGGAAAATTCAAAGATGAGAAAGTTCTCATTCCGAGGATTTCTATGATCCCACCCGATATGCCCTTTGAGTTTAAACGACTTCAATTTCCGATTCGTCTTGCATTCGCCATGACGATTAACAAATCTCAAGGCCAATCCTTGAGTGTTTGTGGTCTGAATCTAGAAAATGAATGTTTTTCTCATGGTCAATTATACGTGGCATGTTCACGCGTCGGCAAACAATCGGCATTATTTGTTCATGCGCCTGATAACAAAACGAAAAATGTCGTATATCACAAGGTGCTTCACTGAAGAAAATTAACTCGAGTACAACCCATGCAGCAAAATACAGCTGACACGCCATTGAAATACTTGATTTTGGTACTTTCATTGATTTTTTATTTTCTTTATATATATTATTCTAATAAACTATTTAACTTAATAAATTTTGAGTATTCATTTTATTTTACGTTAATAAAATCCTAAATAAAGCTAAACTAAAAGATAACACGACATTCATTGACTGTTAGGTGGTACAAAGTCCGTCGGGTCAGCTAGCATATGTCTAGAAACGAACATGATTTTTCACGAGAAGATATTATAATCGTTTTACCAGCCGCGTACAAAATACAAAAGTAAATGGTAACTGATGGTCCCTACAGTGAAAACGTTTGAGTATAGATTCTTTGAGGCACTGTTAAGAACGTGATCTGGAAATTATGAAGGTACTTCCCGATTTTGGCGGGCTCCCGTCCACTAGCGAACTTGTGGACAGTGCTGGCAGACATCGTACTGTAGAACCGGCATTCTCGTGGCGTGAGCTTCACGCCTTAGCTATCACACTCATGTAAAGCAGGGTTCTGCGATGCGGCCATAATATCGTCCACAAAAAAATATTTCTGAAATATCGCAACTGCGATGTTGTCCAACACTGCAGAGCATTATATCGCATATCGCAATATCAGCTATTTGTAGCGATATGCGACGTTGACGATGTGCGATATTGGCGATATGCGATTTTCGCGATAGGCGATATCTGCGATATCAAAATCACCTATATTTGCGATGCTGATATTTGCGATATCAATGTTAGTGATACTTACGATATATCACGATAGCTTTTTAACATACTCTGGGACGAGATATCGCACAAATACCTATATTGTNAAACAATCGGCTTTATTTGTTCATGCGCCTGATAACAAAACGAAAAATGTCGTATATCACAAGGTGCTTCACTGAATAAAATTAACTCGAGTACAACCCATGCAGCAAAATACAGCTGACACGCCATTGAAATACTTGATTTTTTATTTTCTTTATATATATTATTCTAATAAACTATTTAACTTAATAAATTTTGAGTATTAATTTTATTTTACGTTAATAAAATCCTAAATAAAGCTAAACTAAATGATAACACGACATTCATTGACTGTTAGGTGGTACAAAGTCCGTCGGGTCAGCTAGCATATGTATAGAAACGAACATGATTTTTCACGAGAAGATATTATAATCGTTTTACCAGCCGCGTACAAAATACAAAAGTAAATGGTAACTGATGGTCCCTACAGTGAAAACGTTTGAGTATAGATTCTTTGAGGCACTGTTAAGAACGTGATCTGGAAATTATGAAGGTACTTCCCGATTTTGGCGGGCTCCCGTCCACTAGCGAACTTGTGGACAGTGCTGGCAGACATCGTACTGTAGAACCGGCATTCTCGTGGCGTGAGCTTCACGCCTTAGCTATCACACTCATGTAAAGCAGGGTTCTGCGATGCGGCCATAATATCGTCCACAAAAAAATATTTCTGAAATATCGCAACTGCGATGTTGTCCAACACTGCAGAGCATTATATCGCATATCGCAATATCAGCTATTTGTAGCGATATGCGACGTTGACGATGTGCGATATTGGCGATATGCGATATCTGCGATATCAATATCACCTATATTTGCGATGCTGATATTTGCGATATCAATGTAAGTGATACTTACGATATATCACGATAGCTTTTTAACATACTCTGGGACGAGATATCGCACAAATACCTATATTGTCAACATGTTTCGAAACGATATTTAAAACCCCTAATTGGGAGTTGTAGTCTATTCCTGGTTACTTCCAACAGTTTATGAAGACCTGCTGAAGTACTGCTTTACGTCTACTCCTGCCACGTGTAAACTAACCATAAAGACGCCTGGAAGAAAATCCAAAGGAGAAAGAAACCNGCCACGTGTAAACTAACCATAAAGACGCCTGGAAGAAAATCCAAAGGAGAAAGAAACCAACGCACCGAAAGTGTGGACGGGACAAACAATCAAAATTAGATTTTATTTTACAAAAAATTAAAGATGTTTCTAATATCATTTTTTACCCTATTTCCCGAAGGAAAGAAAGGCTTATGAGATCACTTTCCTGTCTGTGTGACTGTGTGTATGTGTGTGTCTGTGTGTGTGGCTGTGCGTGTGCACTTCCACCCCCCACCCCCTCCTAAATAATCAAAAGGCCTGTTTATATTTTTGAACGCTTTAACCGAATTTCACCAAACGTTGTACACAANCCCCCTCCTAAATAATCAAAAGGCCTGTTTATATTTTTGAACGCTTTAACCGAATTTCACCAAACGTTGTACACAAATAGTACTATATAATAGGGACACCTGACAATTATAGTTTTCGACCACGCCAGAAACTTACTTTCAAAATAGCAGTCAATTTAAAATTTAAGGCGATATGTCATATCTCGAAAACCATTCAACCGATATTACCAAATTTTGTATGCTGACAGCGCAAGTTGCAAGAAATAAATTAAGAGGTAAGTATGGTTGTTGGTAATCCATTTTGGAAGATAGAGCAAATGAAAAAATTAAGCTTTTACATTATATCTCGAAAACTACTCACCCTGTTTTCGCCAAATTTGGAACGTAGATAGTACTTTGTTGGGCCAGGTAAATGTCAGTAATTGAACTTAATTAGACATTTATTTTTAAAATGGCGGTCATACAAATATTTTAGGTTTATTTGGTATAACTACCATACAATTTGATTAAATGTACCCAAATTTTGTACACTGGTGGTATCTATTACAAGCATCATATAAACCAAACAAAAACCACTTTTCTCCCCATTTTTGAAGATAGCACCACATGAAAAATTAATTTTTTATGTTATATCTTTAAAGCTACTCAACCTATTTCCTTCAAATTGGGCAAGGAAAGTAATACTGTGAAAGGCCAAGTAAATGTAAGTAAATAGACTTTATTATGTACTCATTTTCAAAATGGCTGCCATACCAACATTTAAGGTTTGTTTGGTATAACTACCATGCCATTTGACCATTTCAAACAAATTTTGTTCACTAACGGTGTGTATTACAAGCATCATATAAGCTAAAAAAANCCATGCCATTTGACCATTTCAAACAAATTTTGTTCACTAACGGTGTGTATTACAAGCATCATATAAGCTAAAAAAAACCACCACTTTGATCCCCTATTTAAAATATAGCTTCGCATGTAAAAATTAATCTTTTTACGTTATATCTCGAAAACTACTCAACATATTTTCGCCGAATTTGGCATGTAAGAAATACTGTGAAAGGCCAGGTAAATATAAGTAATTAAACTTTACTGTGGACTTATTTACAAAATGGTTTATATGATATAACTACCATACGATTTTATTAATTTCAACAAAAATTTGTACGCTGAAAGTATCTATTACAAGCGTCAAATAATCCAAAAAAAAAATTTTCCAGCATTTTGTAAGATAGCACTACATAAATAATCAGGTTTTTATGTAATTTCTTGGGAAACAATTGACAGATTCCTACCAAATTTGGCAATCAAGTAGTACTGCCGCAGTTGATATTTGCAAATATGCTTCAAATATGTCAGACACTTATTTTGATAATGGCGGCCATGTAGATATTTTTGCATAGTATGCTTTATCTTCGAAGACTTTTAATCAATCCCAACTTAACGTTGTATGCTGGGAGTATATAACAAACATTAAATGTTTCTACACGGAGCCTCTTTTGTCCTCCATTTTGTAAGATAGAACCAACAAAAAAATTCAGTTTTATGTCATATCTAGGGAAACAATTTTCATATTCCCACCAAATCGGCAAACAAGTAATGTAAGCAATGTCCACTGATATGTCTTTATGTATTTCCTACACTTATTCTCAAAATGTAGCCATATAGCTATTTTAGTTTTGTATGTTATAAAGTCGAAACATGTAATTAATTATAACGAAACTTTGTATGATGGCTGTATGTATTACAACAATCAAACTTATTCACACACATATCTTGTCCACCATTTTGTAAAATAGTATCACTTGAAAAATTTAAATTATGTGATCTCCGAAAAAACAACCGTATTTCAACCAAAATTGGCAAACTATTAGCACTGTGACAGGCTATGCAAACTGATAATTTTTGAGAGGGCNCAACCGTATTTCAACCAAAATTGGCAAACTATTAGCACTGTGACAGGCTATGCAAACTGATAATTTTTGAGAGGGCCAGACATATATATTTTCAAAATGATGGCCATATAAACATTTTAGCTCCGAATTTTTTATATACAGAACTGCAAAAAAAAATTTTACTTAACTTTGTATGTTGACTGTATCAGTTATATCCATCAATCTGCCATTTTGTAAGATACCCCCAAATGAAATTATATAGTTTTTATATCGTAACTCGGGAAACAATCAACCTATTTCTTTCAAATTTGGCGAATATGTTGTACTGTGGTAAACTATACTACTTTATATGTTTTAAGTATCTATGTTTCTTATTCTCTGAATGGCACATTTGCAAACACTTTAACTTAGTGTGCTATATCTACGAAACTATGTAACAGATTTAAATTTAACGATGTATATTTTATCTATTGTTATAACCGAATATGCTAATATATAAATGTTTTCCCTCTATTTATGAGATCGTCTCATGATCAATGGAGATTTTATGCCATATCTCGATGACCAATAAATACACCGATATGCATACAGAGATCTTCCTTTGCCAGATTTTTTGCAAAGTAGTGTCAGGTGTGTAAAGTAAAAATNATACACCGATATGCATACAGAGATCTTCCTTTGCCAGATTTTTTGCAAAGTAGTGTCAGGTGTGTAAAGTAAAAATTTTGTCCTATTTTCGTAACAATTAGGCTAATTTCTACAATATTTTGCACACCTGCAGAAGGCCGAGTACAGTTATATGATTTAAATGCGGTNTAACAATTAGGCTAATTTCTACAATATTTTGCACACCTGCAGAAGGCCGAGTACAGTTATATGATTTAAATGCGGTCTGGAAATATTTAAAAAATGGCGGCCATATAAATATTTCCATATATTTGGCATACCTTTTTAACAATTTCCATTAATATTTTTATGCTAATGTTATCTCTTACAAACCTCGTGTGCAGAGCCACTTTTTTTTAAATTTGGAATAGAGCCCCATTTAAGAAAATAAGGTTTTTTCGCCATATCTCGGAGACCAATCGACCGATTTCCAACACATTTTTCACACAAGTAGCATTATGATATGCCATGTAAACTTATGTGTTTTAGTGGCTCAGACACTTATTTTCAAAATGATGGCCTAGTAAATATTTCAGGTTAGTGAACCCTATCATACAAAATATTAGACTTGATGTTCCGAATCCTACCATCATTACGGTGGTAGGNTTGATGTTCCGAATCCTACCATCATTACGGTGGTAGGATTGCAGTTGATTGAAAGCTAGCTTAATTTAACGAGTTTTTCTGAATTCGAATCCCGCGTAAGTCACTCTTTTATTTTAATTGTCTTTGTACTTTTTCACATTTTTCCGGTTTCATCTCCAATGATATTACTGTCAATCAGACGTTAATACCTATTTACCATCTAAGCTTTCAAGAACTTCACTAAAATTTATTTGCACCCATGTAGAGGAAAGTAGGCTCATGAGTTATAAGTAACTTCTTGTATTGAATATCCAAACGTTATATAAAATGGATTTACTTTAATAATAACGTACAAATAACTCAGTTTGATAATATTTTACGTAAGAACTGTCCCTTACTAGCCATTACCAGCACATGTAACTACTTTCTGTTTTTCATTTATAATGTAAATTAAAGATAAAATATAAGTAAACATTTTATTTAAGCGAAAAATTATGTATGTTAATGTAAACCTAAGTATAAAATTATTATGATACAATAATGATTCAGGAAACTACCAAATATGTAATATGTGGGGCGATATTTCAAGGGTTTTATTTATATGGTGTAAAGAGACCATGATCAGACTACATTACGCTATATCACGTCTACAGCGCCTACGACTTTAAGTCGTGTTTGTCTTTTAATTTGACGACAGAGATCTTCGTATATCATTTGTGTAAAATTAACAGGTGTATCAGGATTATTACCTTAACAATGCGCGTGATAATTTTAATAAACTCAGCTATAAAAAAAAATATTTCCAAATTTGAATGAAAATGCAAGACATGAAGAGGTGATCCCAGTAATGAATTTTCTACTATTCATACGAGCAACCAATCAGTCTTCTTTACAAACTTGGCCAAAATAACCGGACACTCTTTCTAAGGTGTCGACCTGAAGGCCTATTTTATTAGTTTGAAATACCAGAATATCAACCAGTGTTTATATTTCATTTTCTGCCATAAGCAGCNATGAAGGCCTATTTTATTAGTTTGAAATACCAGAATATCAACCAGTGTTTATATTTCATTTTCTGCCATAAGCAGCTTTCCGTGTTATCATTGTACTAAGAACACAAAGACAGCAAAAAAATTGCAAATCTGAATTCGCAGTTGCACATTTAATTTGCTAGAATGGCCAACGCTTGAGCATATGCTCCAAATAATCTACGTAAGCATAAGGAATAAACATGAACACTTGTGTTCTTCGATTGGTGGGACTGAAAAACTTAAATATAGCTGATTGTTTCCACTCAAGTTTCGGATACTCACTCAGACATTTTTTTTTTATAAAGTTTTGAATGTTAAAACTCTTGCTAAAGTTCTACTTACAAAATGCATTTTCTCGCGAACTTCTTCCTAAAGTTTTTCCACTTTAAACTGCCCCCCCACCCTTTTTTTTTTTTACTTGCGTCTGGCAACTTGTGCGAGCGTCGAACGGAAAGGTCGGCCTAAGAGTGGAAAATCGAGGAATGGGAAAGAAAAAAAAGGAAGTGGGCCGGGTATACTGAAGGGTAACTGGGGTGAAAACGCTCCGTGATTGTTGACGCTGCAATCGAGTACCCGGACCCGACGATCACGTCCTTGTGTTCCTCTGCCACCACGAACCCCCCGTACAACCCCTAACCAACATCTGTCTGCATACCGCGCCCCCCTCTTCTTATGTCACTGCGTGATACGGGTCTTCGTATCAGAAGTTGCTCGAGGGAGGGGGGTAGCAGAAGAAGGAAAGGAAGGGGTGGTTGGTTGGAGAAAATCTTCCCTGAGGGGCGAGACAGTATGGTTCAATCAAGTTATCGAGGGCCCGCATTGCAGACAGTTGACAGAATGAGAAGGGAAAAATGGAAAAGNACAGTATGGTTCAATCAAGTTATCGAGGGCCCGCATTGCAGACAGTTGACAGAATGAGAAGGGAAAAATGGAAAAGTAAGAAAAAGTCTCTCCTTGGGAGAAGTGTCGTAAATACCATCCTCGAATTCTGTTGCTCCCTCCTCAGTTCCCTACGTAAAAAAAGAAGGCAGATAAAATAAAATTCGTAGCGGAATGTATTAGTCGTAGTAATAACTTAAATATCTAATATNACAGTATGGTTCAATCAAGTTATCGAGGGCCCGCATTGCAGACAGTTGACAGAATGAGAAGGGAAAAATGGAAAAGAAAGAAAAAGTCTCTCCTTGGGAGAAGTGTAGTAAATACCATCCTCGAATTCTGTTGCTCCCTACCTAAAAAAAGAAGGCAGATAAAATAAAATTCGTAGCGGAATGTATTAGTCGTAGTAATAACTTAAATATCTAATATACAGTACAAGGAAGTGCGGAGGTTTGCCGATGATACTACTGATCCACGAACTTATATAGACTCCAAATCCGAATCAGTGGAAATCCACTGATTCGTAGTGAAATTCAACTACTCGAATCAGTGAAAATGGCTCCACTCAGAATCAGTGGAAAACCACTAATTGTTTCAGTGAAAATTTTTCGCTGATTGAATAAGTAACGGCCGACTGCAGGGGCGAATTAAATATTGTTTTTATTGAATTTAGTCAAATAATTACGTGAAATAAACATATTTAAGATAGTTAACTATTTATATTGCGCAAAATACCGTAATTTAAAAAAGTAAAAAAAAAAAAATCATATGTGGCCCGTATTACACTCCCTATCCGCTTAGCTTTTATGCCGTTACCCTANAAAAAGTAAAAAAAAAAAAATCATATGTGGCCCGTATTACACTCCCTATCCGCTTAGCTTTTATGCCGTTACCCTACCATCTGCGCAACCAAGACAAGTTTAAATACAGGAGGAAAATATATGTCTAATAAGTTTAAACGATATCGTGAAGATTTAAATTGTATGCTCTTACTTTTCGTTTTTGGTTTAATTGGTACCGTTATGATTGTTAAAACGTATAGTATATATGAGTGCCCTCTCTTCGTGGCGTTATATGCGGTTTAAACCTTCAAATAGAGCGCTACGCTGTGATGATTACATGGAAACGAAGTGGAAGACGTAAAAACGGAATGAAAAGCTGAATGTTCATATTATTTCGTAAAATGGTGTTTTGAAAGGCGAAACACATTTTAAAAAGTATTTTCTAGTGGTTTTATTAGTTTATTCGTTGTTATTTCACTTGATAAACGTTGTTTAGCGGCCATTTTTAAAGGTTGTTTGCCGGGCATTTTTCACACTGTTTAACTTATCCATCAGTTAAAAAACAAACCACTGAAAACAGTGAAAAAAATGACTGATGAATCAGTGGAAAATGTCACTGAATCAGTAGGTAAAGGAAATCTGGCATTTTTTCACTGATTTATCAGTTAAATTCACTGAAGTGACTGTTGAATCAGTTAGGTACTGTTGACTGGTTGAAAAAGTGAAATTCTTACTGAAGCATATTTAGAGTGTAAAGATCTCGCAACTGATCGCTTCAGTGTGAAACGTAATGAGTTGCCTGGTCGAGGATGTGTGGTGAAATGGTCGGAGAGTCGAACTGTGTACTCTGTTTCACAACATGCACGTATTCCTACCACCGGAACACAAAGAAGAATTGCAACACATTTTCTCTCACTTGACGCCATTTACACGATCCCGCGGGTATGTNTACCACCGGAACACAAAGAAGAATTGCAACACATTTTCTCTCACTTGACGCCATTTACACGATCCCGCGGGTATGTTTAATGCTATGCGTCGTTTCGATTCTCGTGTTAACTCTTATTACTGGCAACAAGTAGTTAGAAAAGAATTGAGTTTACTTATGACCTGTTTATACATGTTTAGAAAGAGTGCACAGATAAAATACTGATGTAGAAATAGTGTTCATGTTACAAGTACAGTAANTACCACCGGAACACAAAGAAGAATTGCAACACATTTTCTCTCACTTGACGCCATTTACACGATCCCGCGGGTATGTCTAATGATATGCGTCGTTTCGATTCTCGTGTTAACTCTTATTACTGGCAACAAGTAGTTAGAAAAGAATTGAGTTTACTTGTGACCCGTTTATACATGTTTAGAAAGAGTGCACAGATAAAATACTGATGTAGAAATAGTGTTCATGTTACAAGTACAGTAANCGTTTATACATGTTTAGAAAGAGTGCACAGATAAAATACTGATGTAGAAATAGTGTTCATGTTACAAGTACAGTAATTTTTTGTTATCTGTGAGCCGTGAGTAACTAATGTTGCTCTTAATGTAATATACAGTTATGCTGTTAATGTAACTGTAATATTATGAACTTTTTTAACATCGTTGCCTCCTTACTGTACTGTCAACGTGTTTATGTTGTGGCAAAACAAATTTTGTGTTGAATTGATGTTAACATTTGTCTTAAAATTTCCTTGCATTTCCTTTGACTTATAAAACATTCCGATGTATAATAAATTACTTATAATTATTTTGTAACAAAAATAAGTATGTATTACTTATGATAAATAAAAACTGTGAGACGGGGGAATCGCTCCCACGCCTTGCGTGCACGGCGAACTCCATTCTACGAATCACATCGTCCTACCAACTGCTCTATGTAACACGCCACGCTGCTTTTATACCGTGGGTATAACGACAAGCAGCAGTATTCTTTCTTTATGTGAAAATTCTTTATGTTCTAGAAATATATACATATTTAGCACAGATAAACTGATCTGCAAGATTTGAAAACTGACCTAAGTTGCATTTAGTTGTCATCTGTGCTTTAGAATTTAAATATAGTGCTTTCGTTTTGCGTGGTTATCGCTGTTCACTAGCACCCGTCGTTTAACAATGTCAAGTCAGTGTAAACTGGTGTTGGCAACCCTTCAACAGAAGATTTACATTAAAGTAATCAAAATTTTTGTAAATGGTTAACGTTATGAACTTTGCCACAACANACCCTTCAACAGAAGATTTACATTAAAGTAATCAAAATTTTTGTAAATGGTTAACGTTATGAACTTTGCCACAACATTATTAATTTCACTGCAACATAAACATTCAAAGAAATGGCACAATAGTATTTTTTGTGTTGCAACAACATTATACTTTCTTCTGTGTGAGTTATGAGGGAAAGATAAAGTACTGTTATTCACATATTTCCAGAGGGTTTCACTTCAGTTTGCCAAACAGTTCTTTCATGCGCGATGTTTAAGTGGTGATATATTTTCAACTTAACCCATTTAAATACGCAAGCAAAACCATTTTTCTTTTCTGCAATTGCATTTTAGTTAACGAGACGAAAAGAATGCTCCATCCATAACAATCTTTGGATTTACTCGAACCTTGTCCACTTTTATCATACAGGACGTTTCAGTAAAAGTGTACAAAAATGAAACGGAGTATAGGGGCCGTAGGCGACCCACGATGTGTGTGTGGTTCACCTATCATCCACAAGGTGACACTGTCGCCGTACATTTCCAGAGTACGTGCGTATATCAACGACAGACGCCTTCCTTCTATTGCCTGGGCTTTCGCTGTTCTTGAGAGGATGTGGCCGCAGCAGGACGGCAAACTTCAGTCTGGCTGTCCACAACCATCTAGATGCTACATTTCCTGGTCGCTAGTTATTACGGGTAGGCCCTATTCCTTGGCCTGCGAGGTCGCCCGACCTGAATACTCTCGAATAGTTCTTGTGGGCATATCTCAGATAACTTATTTATGAGACCTCCGTGGTCACGGGCTTGGACTTGGTTGCCAGGATTGCAGATGCCTGTCACGTGGTACGCAACACGTATAGGATATTTGAACTGGTGCGGCAGAATTTCGTACGCTTGCGTTGAAGTTGGTGGCCCTCATTTTGAACACCTCTTGTGAGATATAACCACCAGTCAGAGATTAGCACCAGTCAGTCAGCGGAATGGCCATGTACAATACTAAGTTTCAATAGTGCACACACTCATTGCCAATAATACACGTAGCCAATCCGGACACCTGTATTCGTGATAGACTTGTTTACATACGCCCAAATCTCCTTCTGCTACGCTGGCTTCGCAGACCATACGTTCTCAATAACAAAACGTTCCCCGATGCGGCCCCGATTCCCAGTTTCATATTTGCTTGTTTATCCTGCATATCCGCCTAATAGGAAAGCGGTATAGAGAACAAAAACATTAATATTATCGTTAGTGCACTGAGAAAGGCTCGAACGCGGAGCATCGGAGACACGATGCATTTGCCGTTTCCCTAGTGAGAAGAAAATAAGCCGGCGCTAAATTAACAAAAAGAATTTACAGGAGGGACATAGTGCACAAGGTTTTTGGGGGAGTGTGAAGCACAAGGAGTAAGGGTGAAGGTTGGGGGTTAGGGAGTGGAACTCCCAAAGCCGGTGTTTGCCGAAGGAAATAAGGCGATAAACTAGTTTACCGGATTTCCCGCAGGACCTGCTCGCGTTACAAAGTTTATTCCTGGGCTACACCGGAGCAGTGCGCCCGCGTCGCATACTTTATCCAGTTGTCTGCGCTGGTGCGGGGAGAATCAATTTTTAAAAGGAGGGATGGTGGGAGGTGATGGCTGATGGGTGGGGGAGGGGGGCGAGAAGGGAAGGAATTTAAACTTATTTTCGCCTCCGTGAAAAGGAAGGCCTGTAAGAGCAGAAACGGTTTGAGAAGGCTAAGGTATGGTCGGGAGGGGCGAAGCCCCACGCTCTAAATGTACTTCTCTCCGAGCGAGTTAACTGACGTTCATCGGGTCATGAGGCTCGTAAACGCGCCATCAATTTTCCTTTCACCGCTGCTGCCGTCGCGGAGAATTCGGTTTGTGTCAACACGCAAGGCGAATTACTTTCCGAGTCGCGANACGCATGATACGTTAATCCTGGTACATTTCGCGCCATCACGCACAAATTAATTTACATCCGTGTATATTACAGCGTAATGTACATATATATGTTTGAACTCGTAATAACTTAATAGTGGTTTTTGTTATAGTGATTTAAGACCGCTGAAATAGCTTTTGCGTTCGAAACTGGATGTGAATTATCGAATTCGAGTAGAAAACAGCAAAAGCTTTCACCTGTGCTGCAGGCAAACAGCCCATAATGAGATTGGTCAGTGTGGCGATGCCTTCGCTTACACACAACTGATGATACGATAACATTTAATTCTTAATGCTTTAACTTAATTAAAAACTGGNCGCTTACACACAACTGATGATACGATAACATTTAATTCTTAATGCTTTAACTTAATTAAAAACTGGTTTCAAAAATATTAAACGAATTAGTTTGAATAGGCAATTTTGGAACTTGCATTCTAAACCAGGTCTATCGAATTTAATCCCAGTCGAGGGAAGCAAGTATTTAGTCAGCTCTCGATGAGTAAAGGTACAAAATATACGCCTACAAAACAAGGTCTTGTGGACTTATATAATTACCATCACGAGTACAAATACCATGTATTCTCAACATCTTGTTATGCTTAACACCTACTGGGATAAGAACAAAGAAGGGGATGCGTAACAGTACTAAAGAAAAATGATACCAGCGAAGAAGTTCATATAAAAGGTTTAAGTAAGGTATTTACTTAACAATATTAACAGCAGTAATAAGTAATACAGGAGTTCAAGCTATAAGGTCAAGGGAAGAAGGGAAGAAAGGAAAGGTTATTTTTAATGTAGAGTGAACATATTTCAGTTTGGAAACCACCCAGTCTCGCACTCCGGACCCTCTGCCCAGATTTCCACCGGCTCCTCGGCTGGTCGCCGTTTACGCCCCTACGACTGCGACGATCTCCTCCCTCGCAGTCCAGTCCACACTTCGCTCCTCTCCACGTGTGTGAGCGTGTTGTAATGATTTCTGAATGACTGCCGCTGTGCACTGGAGGCGGAGTCTGATTATAGTTTGTTGAATTTAGTCTGGAATGTCCTGATGTCTGATGGATCCACAGTTTCTGTTGTTCTCTGCATTTTATCATTGATGTTTAGAGATTCCATTCCGACTCGCTGTTATGGTTATTGAGTTTTGTAAACTTGCCTGTGNTGTTTAGAGATTCCATTCCGACTCGCTGTTATGGTTATTGAGTTTTGTAAACTTGCCTGTGTCCTCCTTCACAGATATTGTTGAAACAGGTTGTGCACAGTGTGGTGGTGTATAACAAAGCGCGTCTTACAACATCGCACTACTAGATGATAGGTAGCTAGCTGTCTCTGCGCTGCCAGTAACAGTCGTCGCTCGACGAACCTAAATGGAACATTCGCCGGTTACCGTCGTCCACACACTCGTTAGAACTACTTCAACTAGATAAAGGGCTGTATTTATACCTGGAATATTCCGTACGCCCACAGATGACCTAACCCAGCATCTAGAGTCTTCTGAATAGGCCAGGACATCTACGACCTTCTGGAAAGGTTAAGTCGCCGTAAAGTCTGAGCTGTCAATTTTAGGCGCGTGCAGCTACGTCACCTCTCCGCTCCCCGCACCCCGTTGTTACCTAGTTGTTTTATCACCTTGCAATCGAATGAGTCATGCAAGCTGATGATGTGAGTCAGGTGGCCGTATTAGTGTAAAAGGGGGGCGGGGGTGGTAACTCCACGCCTCAGAGACGAATTAAGAATTGAGAGTGGTTAGGTTTCAACGACTCTTAACATCGGGTAGCTCTTGAGAGCCGACGAGTGTGGAGCGAGATGAGAAAGAGGCAGCGCCGGAATGTAAGAGCGGGGGATACGGGAGATTCGTAAAAAAAAACTGCCGAACAGCGGCATCTCCGCACGGTTACCACGTTGCGAAAATCCGGGAGCGACTCCACCGGAAACCGAACCCAGTTCGCTTTGATGGTAGGCGAGCGCTCTAGCCGCTGCTCCACCACGGCCCCGGAGGCGAGAAGGCGAGGCGGTTCCTGTGATGTGGGCGTGTCCATTCTCTGATTCTCTGCGCGAGCCTCTGGGACCGGGCCTTCTGCCTGATTGGTTAATGCACGCTATGTAAGATTACCTATTGGCTGGGCTGTCAGCTGGCGACTTGGTCATCCGCCTCTGATTGGAGAGCGCCGTTCCAACATATTGCTGACCAGTGAGGCCATTTTGCTGGCGTGTGTGGCTGGCGTTGGCGGTATAGGCGGCTGTTTCACCTCTGTAGTCTTATCTACTCTTTGGCAAGACTATGCACAGGTTCAGGTGTGCAATGCTTCTATAGGCTATTCGGGGTAAAGTGAGCACTTCTGAGGCCCTAGTTACTTTCCTTTCAGACAATTTTTTATCCTTTAACCACCTTTGTAAAATAAATATGGTCATGTAAGTGATAAGCACAGTGTGTATATTCCACCGCAACTCGAAAGTTAACGTCCAAGGGTAAGTTAAATATATTTATTGACTATTACTCCAAATGAGAGGGATTTCAAAAGTGCTTACATTACCGTGAATAGTCTATACTGGGAAAAAAATTACCTGCACTCCCTGAATTAAGAATGCCCCTTCAATTGCCTACGTTACGCATATTGTACCTACTATTACCACCAGATACGATAGAACATTTCGCCAACTGCATCCATAAACCAAAATACATCTTTCCACTATTCCTTTAATTCACAAACATAAACTGTACACACCTGAAATAATAATATCATTATCATCCCCTCCTTCCTACATGCAGTTATACATTAAGAAAATATGATTTAATTGTCACTTTAATTAGAGGGTGTACAGGCGTACGTCCTGCAGGAAGTCCTTTCGGATATTTTTTTTTATACCACAATGGATTTTATGTCACTTGACCCCTGCTAAAAAGATACAGTTACAGTCNCCTTTCGGATATTTTTTTTTATACCACAATGGATTTTATGTCACTTGACCCCTGCTAAAAAGATACAGTTACAGTCATGCCACGAGTACCTCAGTTTTTTTACCCGCACCTCAAATCTTTATCGAATTTTTGCTTTTCTATATGGGCTACATCCGATCATGTTCGAGTAAGTCACAAGATATTCTGGAAGTATTTACTGAAAGTAAAATAAGATAATTTAAATAATATGTACTAAAGTTTACATACAATTATATTGTTGCCCGCTCTCTGCTTTGTTCAGCGCGAGTGAGTGAAAGTGAAGGACAGAGCAGTTATATAACAGCGGCAGCGGCAAGTCAATGGAATGTTCTGGACGACAAGCTAGCGATAAACCAGGAAATGCGTATATATTACAAAAAGCGAGCCGACAAGATAATCATTTTTGCGGCGCGTGCTGCTGACCTTGGTTTTATTGAGTTTCTGTATTTATCTGAACAATTTTCTAGTGGATCGCTGCCCTAGTTTCTCTAAGCGAAAAACGACCGGCGAGAGAAGTGACCAGAGGGAGGAAAATCTGTGACTGCAGTATCGGCGCAGTTAAGTGCACGACTGGCAGACTGGACTATTGGACAGGGTGCGTGAGTGGAAGACATTACAAATGATGGCCACAGACAGACGGAAAGCGTGTTAATGATGAGTATGAGTTAATTGACTATAACCAAACAGAGACATTATGAAGGCTGTTAATTAGAGTAAAAATTTACATTAAATATTGTGCTCACTGAAAAATAAAAAGAGTAATAGTGGTGATAGATGAATGCTGCAAATAATAGCTGTGAGACACTTCGATGATAATGAAGCTAGTGAAATTGTTCTATTTCTAAACTATCACAAACTGCCGGGCTTTTAAAATTTAAAAATTGTAAGTATTAAATGAAAATACGATAAAAAACAAAACCGTGGATCACAAACCAAATATAAAAATATGTTATAAACTATTTTTAAATTGAAATGAAATTATTTGCATTAAATATTTCTATCTTAAAAATGCATTATCGTTTTAATAATTTGATGACCTGTCCTGCTAGTACACTGTTAGAAAAAAATGTCCGTAAAGTTACGGAGAATGCCGGTAACCAATTATTCAGACATCTCCGTTAAATTATGGTCTCTTCGTTTTTTTTTNCCGTAAAGTTACGGAGAATGCCGGTAACCAATTATTCAGACATCTCCGTTAAATTATGGTCTCTTCGTTTTTTTTTTCAATAACGCTCTCTTCGTAAATTTCACACACATCTCCGTAAATTCACGGAATGTGACCACAAACTTGCAAGTTTTATAATCTGCTCTTAAAAAAAGGGGGTTACAAGTTTTAGTTCCGTTATGTGGGTAATTCACTGTGTATAAACATTATTGTTAAACAAATTTAAAAAATTGTCCNTACAAGTTTTAGTTCCGTTATGTGGGTAATTCACTGTGTATAAACATTATTGTTAAACAAATTTAAAAAATTGTCCGGTGAAACGATTTGAACCTAGAAAAAAATACTTTTTACAGTTTAAAACTCTTTCCACTCGTTTCAATGCTTTCGCAGAAATTAATGTTGGAAATATGGGATTTACGAAGAATCATTCATGTACTCTCTTAGTTTCTCGTAATTTTAAAATGTTTCCGATTTGTTTTTATTTCGGGTTTACAAAGAGGGGTAAGGAATAAAAAATATTTTCGTAATGCAGTTCACTGTTTATGACAGAGAAATTAAAAGAGTTTAAACATTTTGTCCTGTAGTGGAATTTGAACACGAATCGAAAACTTAACAATCAATAACTCGAACTACTCACCTACCACACCTTTACACGAAATATTTCTTAAATATGAATTTTAAATTAAAGTGAGGAACTCACATGCCTATGATTCAAGTAGTGTTAGAGCGCTTTCTGTATTTGTGGTTTATAGCACGAGGATGCGAAAAAATATTTTTATTTTCAATATGTGCGTGTTTCACTGTGTATACAGAAGGTTTTGTCCTGTAGCGAAATTTGAACAAGAATCAACGAATTGGCATTACATGAGTGGTTCGCCACTCACCTACTACTATTTGACTCGAAGTAGTATTGTGAAGATGGGATTTTATGTGCTTCAGGTATCATCTGCGTTGTTCGTGTCTCAAAATCGAAGCCGTAATAATACAAAGAGCTTCTGAATTTTATATTTACGGAACTCATTTCCGTTACACGTCATTTCGGTGTGCCTTTCCGTAAATTAACTCTACATCTCCGTAAATTTTTCCGTAATTGTACAGAAATTTCTAACAGTGTAATACGGGAAAGCCTAATAATTGCGTGTAAATTTGGAATGATATAAGAGGATCGAGCATATTGTCGTCATGACATCGTAATAAAGAGGCAAACAAGCATTTCCTCGAAAATAACCTCGTTCTTTTTGATGCCGCTAGAAACATTCTTCGNTCGTTCTTTTTGATGCCGCTAGAAACATTCTTCGTCTCAACGCCTTCGCCTCAAAAGCCGATCTTTTTCGACGTTGTCTTTTCAGTTCGGCGGCCAGGAACTCTTGCGTGGAATAAAAGCCAATGCAGCACGCTCGTAAAGGCGGAAGACGAACAACTCGAACCTTTAGGAAATACACATTTCCACTCCACAGCCCTGTTACCCACCGCCTCTTCTAAAGTAGCTAAATCAGTATGTTCTTTTGCAATGGCGTCTCCCTTCCAATTTCTTCGCCGACAAAGAAGAAAAACGTTCGCGAGCTGAGGGAAGGGAAAGTGCTGGAAGAAGTCAAAAGGAACGAATACAAAATGTCGCAAACCCTAGGTCCTTTCCCTGCTCTATACGAGCGAAGTGATCGGGAAAGGGGGGAGGGGGAACTGCGAAGCACAAAAATCGTACACTAATCTTCCCTGCCGCCTTCCAATCGGAGATAAAAGTTCGCGTGAAGGCGAAGCGGAAAGACGGGGGACAAGAGAAACGAATTAGGAATGTCAGAAAAATTTACCTCCTGAATTAAAAGAGATTGAATTTAGGGGTTCCCGAAGTAATGTGTCGCTAGGAATTTAATTCCTTCCTTCCCGCCTGTGGGGGCAAAAATTACTCGACTCGCTACACTCCGGAGCGGTGATTTATTGGGAGAATTTCTGCGTACAAGGTAGGTTTCAATGGCCTGTGTACATACATTACTCCTTCACATTTTTCCTGATTTCTGTCAATGAGAGCAGTAATAGGCTGTTCACGGTAAAGTGAGCACTTTTGAAAGCCCTCTCATAATGAATAAGAGTCAATAAATATATTTTATTTTAGTCTTAGACGTTAGAGTCTGAGTGCGGTGGAATATAAACACTGTGTTTATTACTTACATGGTAATATATATTTATAAAAGTGGTTACAGGATAAAATATGGCCGAAAGGAAAAAGTAGCCAGGGCCTCAAAAGTGCTCACTTTACCGTGAACAGCCTATAGTTAATTTTATTTCACTATGCGTTTCGGTATAAGGACTTATATATATATATATATATATATATATTGCTGGCAAAAATGACACGTTAAAAAGTAAGCCCGTCAGTAAGGGTATTCAAAGATAAGAGTATTCAGAAATTAGCGGTACACTTATTCATCTCGCAACCAGCGAATGTTCTTACCCATACCACGCGGCCTGCCTCGCGATGCAGTCTGACACGATACGGGCGTTATCATAAACGGCCTTAGAGTCGCTACAACGCGAGCATTACTGCCTGCTGGAGAGCAGAAAAGTCACCGTTTTATATTTCGTGCAAACACAGTTCAACTTGATAAAATTGCATGTAATATCAGAAAAATGTCCCATGGTTATCGCATAATCACATTTCAGGTTCAGGAATCCGGTGGTTATATCACACAAAAAAAAATTCAGCTGAGAATAAGATAATTCAAAAAATAAAATTCATGGGCTACTTCAAGAAACCCTTGTAATTATATTGAGACACATCTGTGTACTAGATTTTAATTGTTGAATATAAATAAGATGTTCCCTATTTTTGATCTACGACTGTTTTTCAATTTTTGGTCATAATTGTACTAAGCATTACTTAAAATTAAATGCAACGACTTTAAATTCTTGTTTAATTTGTCTTAAAAATGGTTTGGTCAAATTGTCTCTACTAAAAACAGTATAATCGTTACGTTAACATGATATTACATAAACGCGATAAATTAAATTTTCTTTTCTGAATGAAATAGCATCATGTATTATGTATGATTATTTCTCTTAATACCTCTAGAGGCCCGCCTAGCTGGTTGCTTTAACTGCGTTTCAACACTTGCTTGCGAAACTATCAAACGTGCGCCTAATGTACTGAAAGAACACGCGCTTCATAGCATGCCTGTCGATTACTTTCAAGGCGTCTTGCACAAAATAAATACCATTTCCAAGCACTCGAATAAAGCTAACCCGTTAACTCAAAACATTATGATCAGATACGCACAAAAGTATTCGAGAATCTGCACTGAATCATGCTGGACTTTCAACCAATAAAATAATAAAGCGGCTACTTTAGATTCAGTTCGTGATTTAATTTTTTAGGAATTCGCGCACTACGAAAGCGTTCCTTAGCGCTTAACAGCAACAAATAGCTAGATTATATTACTACCTATTATGGTAAAAAAGGGAGTAGATAAATATTTATAGTGGGTATTATTCGGAGTCTGCATTCAGAACTGTATTTTAGTAACTGGAAATGGATCGTAAACGGAAATAGTTGTACATATTTTATGTAGTGCTGTAAATAAATCACGAAATTAAATTTAGCCCGCATGTTTATATTAAGATCTGGCAACCTTCATAACGCCTGTAATTAAATAAATACAGACAGTAACGTAATAAGTTAATATGACTGAAAGTCAAGAATACTACGTCAGTCAATAATTATATATAAATATTAATATTATCTCAGTTTAAATATTGCTTTTGACCGAGCGAGGTGGGAAAATGGTAGTCAACTGAACTCGCATTCTAGATGAACCGGGTTTGATTCCCGACGGGGTCGTTTCGGAATTTTCGCAAGTGGGAATCGTGCCGGAAGATTTCGTTGGTCAGCGGGTTTTCTCAGAGATATCTCGTTTCCTCTGCTCTTGCATTCCCGCGCTGCTCAATTTCCTCCTCGTTTCATCTTCATCAACTCTCAAGACATAATTGTTAAGAGGCGCCCAAATCTCTCTATTCCACCACACACGCGAAATCTGTATCAGTGATTTTCATCAGTAAATGTATTTATCTACTGGCGCATCAGTGTAATACACTGAGATTTTATTACCGGGCCAGTGAAATTCACTAGGAATCACTGTTTAGTCAGTGAATAGCAGCAACTAAAATGTTCAGTAGAATTTTACTGATTCAAGTGGAACAGTTTCAACAGATCTGCAGCAAAAATTTGGAGAAGTTTTAACTCTTTCTATTTCAGAGTGTAGTAATAAAGTTGACATCACCAACCCACGTTACGTTCATACCAACCATATACCCGCCATATTCCGACCATACCTATAATATACCAAACTTAAACTTGCCATTGGTGTTTCAGCTGTGGCATCTGCCAAGGCTCCAAAAAGAGTGCAGAGATACAGTCGTATAGTTTTCATTTAAAAACTCTTCAATATTTTTAAGCAGCATATCCTTACAAATAACATCTAAGAAAATTTTCGTGTCCGAAAACTAATTTTCATTTTCTATTTCCGTCTATAATATATATTTTCTTAACGTAAAAAATTGCATAATATGAGTATATCACAATAAGTTTTAGAACGAAGCTTCCGGAACAGGGTACTTAAAATAGGATTGTGACATGCCGCCGACATTTTTCATCACTATTACGCCATAAAATGACACAGTTCGCATTGGAAGTCCTACAAAGTGAGCCGACAAGAGGAAGACTGCACGCCACTTCAGTGCCTAGTGAGTAAAGACGACCAAGACTTTAAATGTGCGTACCTGGGTCAACCTTACTGCTCCCACGCATCTTATAGTCGTCAGACCCGCAAAATTGCTTCAGCCAGACGGCGACGTAAAACATTAAGACTTAATGTAAATGCGAACAAAATAAATGCGATGCAAAGTACCGAGTGTACGTTGAAGCGTGCCTACCTCGCAACCTGTAGGTAGTGATCTCGATCCCAATGATGTCCCTACCACATCCAAGCAACAGCGCCGTAACTTCGTAATACTTAGAAACTGCGTGGAATTGCTAAACACGAACATCGCTCTTGTCGTGCTGGATACGAAACATGAAGACTGGACCAGTTCAATAACAGCTGTGTTTTACTTTCGTCGTGACGTTTTTTTCCTTTGTCCCCAAACAACTCACCAGGTGTACCAAGTGTTTTGTCTATCGCCTGATACAGTCTATTCACGGTTTCTTCACACTTTTTGAAACAAACCTTTGAAAGATCACACCATGTACGCCATGTTTGGTTGTTTCCTAATTATGTTATGTATCACAACTATTTTATAATTGCGCTAACATAAAAGTTTGTTATGTTTGGTTAAATTGCAATGTTATTTATATTTTATCTATAAATTATAATATTTTTTTTTGGCATCAACATGAATAAAACAGTGAGAAAATAGGTGTGTTGGTAATACTTAGTAACAAATGATTATTATGCAAAATATTATTACACTGGGTGCGCACGCATATGGTGCGTTGACCCTTTGGTCACCGCGAATGGACTATATACACTCTAATAAATTATTCGTAAAATAACCATACCTATGTACAAGAACAGTGAGAAACTGCGAATGGTGAACAATTTTCCCAAACACCCATGGTACCGTTCCTACATTCGCTCACGAAGCAGTCAAATGCGTAGGGAAGTCTCCAACCTTGTACAGTAACGACGCTCAACATTCCTTTATTTGCAGTCTGGCAAGTGGTGTTATTTCCATACAGCGTGTAGGTTAAACACTTCAATTACAGTTTAGGAAGTTGACCAGGAAATGTGTTAGAGTTTTCAGCTGGTGCGCACGCAGAGTCAGCGCTAAGTCCGCCGCCAAGGCACATGGCGTGCGGCTGCTATTATCATAATTGAGTTGGCCGGCGTCGGCGGGAGGAGAGTAGGAGGAGAGGTAGGTTGCCACGGACGATTTACGAGGGACGCTGGGCGTCATCAGGGGAGGGGTCGCCCTCTATCTCCCTCCGTCTCTATCTCCACGCACATTGTCTATCGCTCCGCGGCACTATCGTTTATTGCCCAGTCTCTCTGAGCTACAGGGAGAGGGTCGGATGTGCTAGCGGGGCGGTTGATGGGGCAGTGGCGTCGGCGACAAATTAACCCCGCCTCCCTCTGCTACGTCCGAGGCGAAGCGGAAATCTATCGCGTCCCCTTTGACCCCTTTGCTTGGCGGAGTCCTGCGGCCGTCCGTCAGTTCTTGTGGCGGACAGTTGCCTGTACCCAGTGCCCGCACTAGAGCCACGTCGCTAGTCCTCTGGGCGGTCGGTGGCGGCAGGCGAAACGTTTACGAAGGGGGTGCCGACCCGACTCTCGATAAGTCATCCCTTCGATCTTGGCGTCGACGCCGCGCGAACCGATCGCCCCCGCACCGCTGCAAAGAAACAGCACGGTAAGGCCGGGATTACCATTACTTCACGTTTCACGTAACGCGCGGATCACGCTACACTTTCACGTGCACGTAAAAACGTGGCCGTCTTGGTTGCTGTATTGTAATGCTTCACGTAAACTTTGTGCACTGAAATAAAAACGTCGGGGTAAATTATTGTTGCTTGCGAGATTGGAAATTCAAGTTACGCAGGCATATTTGTCTTTCCGCTTTGATGTGGCGAGAACGGAGTTCAAAAGTATTGCGTTCTAGATTTATACCAACTTTGAAAATTAGGAGGTGGTTATAATCTCCTTAACGAATCATACCTGGGAGATGTAGACAGTTAATATCGTGTATGTGCGAATAAATCCTATCTGATCGATAAAATTAAATTGGTTTTCATAAAGATGAAAAATTGCAAATTTAGTGTCAAACATTTCGCATTCCATACAAGCATTTCTCAGAAATATAATTAATGAACTGTGGCAATGTAAAGCTGCCCAAGCATTTACGAATTTAAAAACTAAATTATCATATCCTAAGTTATATTGTTTATTCTTTCCCATTTCCGGGAGAAAATTATACTACGGTCCGCTCATCGGCACTTTGTCCCTGCTCGCCATATATTATCACTCCGTTCAGGGACAAAGAGATGGTGAGCGCTCAATACCACAGTCAATAAATTCATTTAATGACTGGTACCCAGAATGTGCGCAGCTACGCATCACGGCGACGTTCAACAAGTTCGTGGTATGGCGGTTATAGAGTAGGCAGCCACGCACCATGGATTGCACGAACTTATAAACTGAACAATGCTTATGCAGTATACTTAAAAACGTAAGCAGACGTCATCACGAAAATAAAAACAAAACAATGAAAAGCAAAAAAAAAAGCACAACATTGTCCCTATTGCGATTGGCTTTTAAGATCGCACGGCGCAGTCACGTATCACGTATTACGCAAAAACTTGGCATTCACAAGCTTTTCTTTACGAGAACGAACACGTGAAACTATCATGTAATTGGTGTCATTGCAAGAGCCGCTTACATCGTGAATGCTGCCAGTCGCACACGCAAGCAAAATGCGGCACTATCCAGCAAAATGTCGGAAACCCCGTTCACCAATCGTTGGCTGCTACCTTATAATCCATCCACGGTTACTTCACACTTTTCTGAAGCCCTGCTAAAGCACTCCTTCCAGGATATTCCTCCGCCTCGTGCAAACTAAGCTTAACAATTCTAGAAATGTATACAAGGACAACGCACCGAATTCGTGCGCACTTAGTTGTATTAAATATATTATTATGCATAAGAACTATTTCTTACTATGCACTACCAACACACACGTTTTCTCACTGTGTTTTTATATTTATTATATATTAAATATTATAATTTATAACTTAAATATAGGTAAAATTTCAATTTAACAAACTATATGATACGAGGGTTATTAGGAAAGTAAGGTCCGATTTCGTATAAAACATAAACCATCGCAGATTTTTTTCTAAAGATTTTTTTTATTTAATTCCTTACGTATTTCTCTATTTTTCTACACAGTTTCCATATTTGTTTATAAATATTTGTCATAACGTTCTACAAGATTTTGTATGCCTAAGTCATAGACGTCAGCCACCTGTGAGGATAACCAGTCTGTAACTGCTTCTTTCACCCCACATTCGGAAATTCCAACGCTAAAATTGAAATTGTGAATCACCGGTCTTCACGAATATTTCGTCCACGGCTTTGACCAAATATTGTGTGATCACTGATGGTCGGCCTTATCGCGGTTCATCATGGATATTTTCCCGTCCGTTCTTGAAAACTCTCACCCACTTATGATCTTTGCTGTCACTCATCGCATTGAGGTCATACACTTGACTTATCTGTGTATGAACTTCCGCTGCTGAAACGTTCCTTGCTGTCAAAAACTAAATCACTGACCGCATTTCACAGTCGGCGGGCTGATCAATTGTTTTAAACATTTTCAACTGACGCTGTAAACAGCACACTGCAACAATACCAATGCAAATGGCGTCGTTTGACGAGCAAGGCATGCCGTGAGTCGGTGCGCATGCGCGTTACAATGTCCGCGCGACATTCAATTAGCTACGGCAATTCGGACCTTACTTTCCGAATAACCCTCGTACTTTCTTGTTAACAGAGGTATAAAACGCTTGTGATACAAGGTATATGTAGGAAATATCTAAACACGTCATATATAGGGTGATTTTTCAGAGGTTTCCTTCAAAAAGTGTGAAGAAACCGCGAATAGACTATACATACTTGCTAACAGGCAGCCAAATCAATAAGGAAACATTGGCAGCATGTATAAGACAATCAGATACAAGGCCCGTTACAAAAAAAAAGCAGATACGGGACCACCAGGATTTTAGCATGTTCCGGATCACCTGACGTCTTCTCAGTGCTCATAAATTGCGCCATTCCGGGGAAAATTTTGTCTATCAAGGGTTCGTGTATTGTGATGAAGCGTGTGTGTTAACGCAGTTAGTATACCAGCCTCGCACGTGGATACTGGGATCAACGACAAATAAATTTTGTTTCAAATTACCATTCCCCTTCAAAAATTGTAACTAAATGAATGTGTGTTTCTACTGCGTTCTTTTTCAGATCACTTGCTCTTCTTCAGAGTCTAAGAATGTTTTTAATCCTCTATTACATCATTTTAAATAAATGGGAAGAAAATTATGTTATTAATAATTAAACCTTTGATTTTGATCGAAATAACACGTTTGATATACGGTAGAGTAAAAAGTTTTAACTGCTATTTAAGGCCTAGACAGTCAGAACTTATCAGGCAACATGCGTTTTTATTTATGAAGCAGAAACAAAACATTTGTAACTTTTATGCACAGTCCAGTGAGATAATTCAGAAATACTGCCACCTCAGTGTCACTCGTAGCCAAAATCCAACAAAGCGGAGCCGTGTTGATGCACAAACGCAAGGTTGTTTTTTGCGATAGCCAACATCACATTTTGGGCACCGCACGAACGTGTTATTTCCGTACAACAGTATCGCGTGCGGGTGTTGACTTTGAAACGCCATTGCGGGCCATCTCTAGTTGAATGTGGACAGTTATTAGTGTACAGTTCGTCTGACGGAACATCAGGCAAGCTATCTGGTCTTTTCGTGAAGCAGTCCGAATATTTTAGGCGGAATGGCAGGATTAACGATGACTGCCGTAGAGATTAGAATAAAAATATACGCGAAACGACTTCTATTACATATAGATATTCAAAATATTTGGCAAGAATGTATACTGTAATGATAATGGTGTGAATTTAAAAAAAATGCACTCAGTTTATGGAAAAACGATATGGGGAAGCAATCGTCTGGCGTCGTAAAGAGAGATTTGGTACAGTACGATGTCACGTAACAAAATATTATAATATTAAGAGCTATNGACAAGAATGTATACTGTAATGATAATGGTGTGAATTTAAAAAAAATGCACTCAGTTTATGGAAAAACGATATGGGGAAGTAATCGTCTGGCGTCGTAAAGAGAGATTTGGTACAGTACGATGTCACGTAACAAAATATTATAATATTAAGAGCTATACTAACTGCAACAAGATTTATTTCTTCTATCAGTCAAATGTTCTCAATAAGNATACTAACTGCAACAAGATTTATTTCTTCTATCAGTCAAATGTTCTCAATAAGTGAGCAAAGACTCAAGTTAGAAGTATAATAGCTTCCATGGAGTACTTTAGTGCACCCGATAATACAGCAATGCAGAACTCAATAAAAAGTAGTACACATTCTACCAAAATTGTCACTAAAGTGATATTTCTTCTGCACCTAAAGAAGAATGCATATGTTTTGTAACAGAGTAAAATATTATTAATACAACACACATGTGCAAATTTTTCAAAATAAATTCAAATATTGCATTTTTAATCAAAACCTAAGCATATATTTGGATGCTTTAGAAAGCACTTTTCGGAAGGTAACCTTTGTGAAATAGGACAATAAAAATAACTACTATGATTGTATGGAAGTATTAGAAGAAAAATTAAATTAATTAAAAATAATAGATTTTACGTACATTTACTTAAATTATAATTTTCGCAGCTGAAATGGATGCAACCAGAGTAAATTGTTGTGACGGGATGGAGGTTGCAAAATATGCTTTCTGAAGCATTACGAGTGGTAATAAGCGTACATTTTGATTAAAAGTAGACTACCATTAATAATTTTAAACAGTCAATTCTAGCAGAAATCTTCAACGTGTTAGAAAATATATGCACTCTTCTTTAAAATGAAGACAACAGGGGTAAAACCTTATTAGTCACATTTTCCTTATTTTACAGGAGAGCTATTTTAAGTTTAACACTAGCTATGTTCTTCCACCGTATGCTAATATCAAAAATGGCTGTATGGCTGTATGATGTGACTCATTACGTTTTTCCCCACGACTGAAACACAATAATTATACGGCTCCATTTAGAAGCAAATGACGTAATCATCCATAAAGGCCTAATAAGGGTTTTCCTAAGTGGTCTTCATATGCAACATGCTTCGTACTTGACTGGCAGTTGTGTGCTACTTTTCAGTACAGTTGGGCGCAGACTCCATTGGAAGTTACTCTCCTTCTGTCTTCAATGTCGCAACACTGCGATTACCCCTTCTAATTAAATTGGAGATGTTAAGCAGACTTATGGTTTTTACGACACATCGTTTACTGGCTACACGGTTTTTTTTTTTTTTTGTCTTCCGTATTATAACGACGAAACATTTGTCGTTATTTGAAAACACGATAAAAGATTTCAAATACAAGAAGGAACAGTAGTGTAAACGTACTATTTAAGCTATCTTCCACCCAATAAATGGTTAGGCAGTAACATTAAATATCACTCCACGCGCAAAGATAATGGAAATAATTGTAGTGGCAAAATTAATACCAGTTACACGCAATAGCAGTGCCAGCATATTTCTAACTGTCATTCGGTTGGTAATCTGTTCAGAACATAGGGCAGGTGACTGTCAATTTTATTTAAAAATGCTTGTGATCTCTTAAACTATGCCTTAAAGTCGTTTATTTGCCAATGTAATAATGCTGAGAAACAAAATACTTATTTCTTGGGCGAAATACCACCATTTGGTATGAGCTCGTGTATACGGGTCAGCATATAGTACATACATTTATTGAGGTTTATTAAAAACACGGCTCTTGTAGTTTTTGAAATCAGTAATTTTACAAGATAAATGTTGGTACTGTTACAAACATTTGTAAAATTACAAACAATTTCTCAGTGAAAATTACGAAATCTTTTTACAGTGCATCGTCTGGCACGTGCATCAATTTCAGCTACGAAAATTATGGTTCTTACTTAAATAAATGTACGTAAAATCAATTATTTTAGATAAATTATAACTTTACTGTAAGTATTTTATTTTATACAAACANTTAAATAAATGTACGTAAAATCAATTATTTTAGATAAATTATAACTTTACTGTAAGTATTTTATTTTATACAAACATAGTAGTTATTATGGTTTACAATTACACTAGGCTTTCTTTGTGACTATTCCCGGCTTATCTCTCGAGCACAGTGAAATGGTCAGAACATAAAGGTAATTAGATTACCCTGCCGTCTCTAGCCTTTCTGTAAATATCCATGAAAAATAAAACAGACACTTATATTCCACNTGTAATTAGATTACCCTGCCGTCTCTAGCCTTTCTGTAAATATCCATGAAAAATAAAACAGACACTTATATTCCACTATTCAATACATGCGCTAATGACTGCCCATCCATGGCTCGTGCTAGTGCGTCAACGGTATACCGGGAAAAAAANCACTATTCAATACATGCGCTAATGACTGCCCATCCATGGCTCGTGCTAGTGCGTCAACGGTATACCGGGAAAAAAAATGTTGCAGCTACCTTTATAGATTCACCCTGTCAAAGTTTTGTGGCGAACACGTAACTACTTTGTTGTTANAAAAAAATGTTGCAGCTACCTTTATAGATTCACCCTGTCAAAGTTTTGTGGCGAACACGTAACTACTTTGTTGTTATCAAAACCTGCCTGTTTGTGACTACACGACTTCAAAAGAGGTGTTTATTTTGTATTCTCAGTGATTACGACAAAATATTAATGCGTTAATCACGTCAGAATAAATAACATACAACTCATTTTTATTTTAAGTGAACGTAGCTTGAATAGCTGTTGATGTCGCTGTGTCGAGTGACTGAGGAAGTACTGGTACTTATTCCGATATGGATGTGAAATGTGGTAAGACCAAGGGCCTTGTGATGGGTAAAATCGAATGAAAACAATTCGAATATTCGATTGTTCAGTATAACTGAATTTTCGATTTTTGTCTGGGGTTTTCGAATGAATCATTCGGTTTGAAGTTTTCCTTCTCGACAACAGATGGCACTAGGTGCACTACAATATTTAAGTGATATTTTAAGGTCATGAGCAATTGTAATTTAACTTCTTACCATTTTTGTACAAAGATTTAAAATTTTCTCTTTGCGTTTTTTTCTTAAACACAGTTTATATGTAATATTGTACTTAAGGGAAGCAAAATTTCTCCCAACATTGTCTTTGTTAACTGAAGAATGATTCGCTTCACTCATGCGAATATGTTTATTCGTTTCACTTATGCGAATGTTCATACATATCTCCACGAAGTGAATGTTTCATTCGAATATCAGGGAAGCGAATGGCAGTTATTGCAATAATTTGGTTTCTGAAAACAAATTTTAGCAATTTTTTTCAGTTTTGTAACTTTTCGTGAATTGTAAAGAGCTTTTAACTCGTCAAATACTTGAGAAAATGTATTTATCATTGAAACAAGAACAGATTGTGAATAGAAATAAAATAACATAAAGAGCATTCTGTCTCAGTTCCAAAGGTTTAGGACAGCTCCGTAATACACATTATGGCGAAAAATGATCGAGAACTTAAAATGTTACCTTTTTCAAATACAAATAAATATTATGACTTCTTATTAACACACGTGTCATAACTACAGCCAAATCCTTTATTAATTTACTTGCTTCAAAAAAGTACTTTCGTACTGTTAACATGTGGCAGCATTAACATCCATCAGTTCTAATAAAACGCAAATGGAGAAGAAAACAGAATATTCGGAATCTGAACGATTTATTCGATTTCCGAAGACAATATTCGAATAAAAATCTATTCCGAGAATAATAGTTTTTTTGCCCATCNAATGTTACCTTTTTCAAATACAAATAAATATTATGACTTCTTATTAACACACGTGTCATAACTACAGCCAAATCCTCTATTAATTTACTTGCTTCAAAAAAGTACTTTCGTACTGTTAACATGTGGCAGCATTAACATCCATCAGTTCTAATAAAACGCAAATGGAGAAGAAAACAGAATATTCGGAATCCGAACGATTTATTCGATTTCCGAAGACAATATTCGAATAAAAATCTATTCCGAGAATAATAGTTTTTTTGCCCATCNTGAACGATTTATTCGATTTCCGAAGACAATATTCGAATAAAAATCTATTCCGAGAATAATAGTTTTTTTGCCCATCACTAAACCAAACATCAGAACATGAGCCAACTCTGGCTGAAGCCTCAGGCTACCCCACTCATCACATACATAAGTATACAAAAAAAATTTAAAAAATCTTATGGGTAAAGGTGTGGCTTCGAATCAAAACTTGCTACTAAAGAAAAAATAATGTCATGAAGGGTTAACGTAAAGTATAACAAACAGTCGCACCAAGTCCAATAAAATAATTTACTACAAAATTATGCACACATATAAAACATAGTTTCATTGATTTCTAAAGTGTATATATATACAATTTCAGACTATGGCAATTGATTAACAACTCTAATCATACATTTAAAGAGGCGGCCTAACCTCAAAACCAAAGGAGGCAAATAATAAAAATTTAGTTTAAAATTACTCAACTGCATAAAGAGGCACAACAACAAATGGACACTTTGATTAAAATGGTATATTCCAGTAATATTTCCATTAAAAAATATAAGTGATCAAATTTAGAAAAATTACTTTTCATTTACTACTTAACAAGGCAGCAAATACACACTTTCATCAAAATAATATGTTCTGGTAATATTTACACTTTAAATATAAAAGCTTTAAATCTGGAAAATATATTTTTAATTTAACAAACTGCATAACAGCAGAGCCAGGGCAGTTCATAAGCAGCAAAAACACACACATAAATTACTATCAAATTTAATGAGCCTACAATTACTCAGCTGCAACATTAAGGCTGCATTTGACAATATGAGCATAGTTACAGGTAATCCTCGTTCCAGATTTCGAAATGATCATATCATAAAGAACTACCAAAAGGTATAATAATATAAACATCTCTAAATCAATTAGGCAAGGGTAAAATTCAAGTATATTAAGTGTACAACGATAAAGCCACCCAAATATTAAAATTTACATTTTCATAGAATTGTACAACAATTTTGCGTTCTTGCTATCTTATGATAGTTGCGACTTCCTTTTACACAAGTGGCAAAACGTTTAGAACGAGTTATCACAATACCTCAAGTATGAAAAGGATGACTCACAGTAATAGGTTTTAAGTGTGCAAGCACGCTATCTCGTATTGATTGCACCGTCTCCCAACGGACGCGGGCTTGCGGCAATCGCAGCCTCGCCCGCCGGCAGGATACCCCGTTCACTACCGGCGCCCGATGACTGTAGGAATCAAATACCATTCTTTCTATGCCAGAGAAACCACTGAGTAATACACCTTCGCTGTCCAATACGTGTGGTATAAACTCACATAAGTTGTAGGAGACAAAAACGATGTTCAAAATGGCAAGCAATCATGCTATAGGCAATTCACGGTTACGACACACTTTTCTGAAGCCCTGCTTAAGTTCTACTTTTGGTTACCTTAGGCTACATGTAAACATAAACACTGTCATGTGACTTATACGTTTTAACTGTAAAATGGTTTGTTTACTGTTTTCAGCTGTTCAAAAAATTCTGTCATATTTCGAAAACCATTTCGTAAGAATGTTCACAATTTAGGACTATAAACATATTTGGGTCAGCTTTATGACTTTTTAACAATGTCTATATTGGTAATTGTTCTTAGGGTTATTATTTTACATTGTTAACATATTTATTATACACGACATAGCACATTACACGTAATACGTGTAATAATTTGCCGCGACTGTGTTTAACCCTGTTGCAACTACGGGGGAAAGAATTGTAGTAGTATCCTGTTGTTATTGATATGTATTGGGTTATTTCGTTGAAAGAGCGGCCTCAGTTTAAATAAATATTAAAGCGAAGGAACAGCCAGTCAAACGAAAAGACACAGTAAACTCAAACACACAACTCAAGACGGTAATTTTTTGTACGTAGCAGAAACCAACTTAAAAAATAGTGGTAAACTTGCACACAAATAGGCCTACCGTAACTTTTATTTCACTTATATTTCTTTACACAGGTACAGAGTTTTACTAGGTTTATGTGTTTATTTTAAATTTTCCGGCTGAACTTAATAATTTGTTGGGATTGTGGCAAGCATTCAAATCACAGAAACGTAAGCACGTTACACAATTGTGTTGCAAACACCTAGGCCGTAGTTACATAGTTGTGATGAACAGAAGTGACCTTCAAGAAATTAATATCGTTATAAAAACAGTTCAAGTTGAAATGTACAAATTTCGCACGTCCAATATTTACAGTCTCACACACACTTGTCCAGCGTAAGGAACACGACGCGATGCAGACGCAATACACTTCCCACACGCAGCGGTCACGACGTACGTTACAGTATATTTATTCCTGCCGTGGAAAAACTGGTTTATCACAACATCGTAACTTGCCTAACTAGGTTTAAAAAACACAACATGTAGTAACTTGGCGTGGTAATTTTAAGCAAATTTCGCAGGAGGAAAAATAAACACTTCGTTCAGCGAAGAGCAACACGCCATGTCATCGTCATGTCACCGCACTTCTGCCAACTTTGGATTTGCAACCGTTCCGCCATTACATCTAAATATATTAAAATAAGTATTCAAACATTAAAATCTTGCTTCAGTTGTAAATTAAAAATTAAAAAATAATTATATTTGATGTAATAAGTATGAAATATGCTAAAATTTAAAACATATAATATTTTCCTGCTACTATTAGCGGTGCAAAACTTCCAGAGAGAGAGAGAGAGAGAGAGAGAGAGAGAGAGAGAGAAGCTCCGCTCCGCCTATTCAAGTTTTTTCCTCGGAAGGAAAAATACACATATCACTAGGGCCTACGCACCGTAATTCCGCTGATATTTTTAACTGTAAAAATTACATATGTATCCGTCAGTGTTACCTGAAGATTTCAATATTTCAATAGGCAACGTATTTACAAATAGCACACCAAAAATATTGGTCAAAACAATATTTTAACTGTGAACTATTTCTTACTAGCCGTTTCCAACACATCCCTGCTANTTGGTCAAAACAATATTTTAACTGTGAACTATTTCTTACTAGCCGTTTCCAACACATCCCTGCTATCAATGTTTTTAATTCGTATTGCATACAAAATAAATATTACACGTTATAGAAGATACTAAGTTAATGTTTCAATTATTCAACAATATAATACTATAAATGCAAACACAGTATTATACATTTGTGGTATACAAGTTATTAAAAAAAAACAAGTTGACATGTTACTTCAAGGGTTATTTTTTCAAAATGTTTGTTTCAAAACGTCCGAAAAAACCGTGAATGGACTATAGCCGTCTTCGATGGCAGAAAACTCCGTCTAGCCGACAACACATCGTTAGCTCGGGCGCTCACACAGCTCTCTACCCACATAAACATTTCGCTCTCTCCCTCTGCACCGTGACTCCTACTGCTCAACTCACCCATCTTTGTCATGCACATCCTCCTTCCCAGGCGGTGGCGCGACGTGCGGCAAACACGAGAACTATCACTCTTTAAAGAAGCTCCCAGAAACATTTGTACACAAATATTCTTATAGATTATACAAAACATGACCAGCTGATTACATAATAAAATACTACCATAATAAAATATTACAATAAGAAAATAAACAAAATATTACCACATTACATTGGCCTATAAAATCCAAAAACATAAAAGGCAAAGATATGTGTAGGTTCATATATATGCAACAACCAAAGAACTAGTCAAGCAGAGCAGAAGGCCCTATGCAGGTAAAGCAGTCGTCCAAGTGACGACCCGTCACAAACGGATAATGTTTTATACATTCAGCACGACGCTCGTGTGTTAACATTACTTCATTTTGTACATGATATGTACGTACTCGTTCATTTTTATAACAAGGAAGAAGGAAAACACTTTCATGTAGAATATGTATATAAACCAATAATGACTACATACTCATTCAAGTCGAATGGTATACGCTATATACATTATGGAAACTGTAATACATGTGTTATGATTTACACACACACACACACACACACATATATATATATTTTAATATATGTATACTTTTTAATATGACTTGAGCGATAATTTTCTTAGATGATTTATTGAAATGTTGGAAGTATTAACTGATTTCAGACAATCTTCTTTTTTTTTAAAGCCAAATCAAGGCACCGTAGTTACCCATGTATACTCTCAGCTAGTTTATTCGTAGTAAAGTATCTACTCCATAACTTGATATAATTAATATAATCCATTCTTTGTTCTTCTTCTTTTTACTTCTTCAAACCTCTGGTGAACTATTTCTGGAATAAATGTTCAGGGTTTGATATCCCATTTCTTGAAACTTCTTAAATTACCATTTTGGTTACAAAAGGAAGAAATGAACTGCGCTTTAACAACGGTTGGTTATACGCTAGCCTCCTACCTCTTACTTCTCTGAGCCTCCTATCTCTTACTTCTCTGAACCACCGATAGCCAGAGACAATTTTTCAGAATGGTATTCTGATAGTCTTTGTAACGGACCCCTCACTAGTATAGGTTAACCCTTAGCGTACTCAGTCATTGTAACACCGCTTCACTATATCCTGTTACACAACTTGTCTACGCTGGGAAGGTGGTCGCCATGTTCTCCTAGAGCCTTAAAATTCCCATTAATAAGCAAACTGAAGGGAAAAAAACATGCAATAAACTGACTATATATTAATTTCTATGCAACTTTGAGGGTCGAAGTCACTAAAGACTACGAGCTTCTGAATTGGAATCCAATACGTCATAGACTTGTATAGCGTTTTTAAGTTTACGCCATTACATATGTAGACCTTCTTATAATATGCATCCCAGTATAAGAAGCAGGGTCTGAAAAAGACTGAATCGAAATTAACTCGAATCCTCTTTTTGATAGCAGAAAACTTGGAAGTTTAGATGAGGGGCATTAAGCAGAATGTATAACTTTTACAAATCCAAGTTCAAGTGGGTTTCACTGTTTGTTTCAGATACAAGAACGTATAGTCTACATGTTTTTTTCCTTAACAGCGCAGCTCCACGGAATTATCTCGCGGTAGCAGGTGAATCAATCATATCTTGCCTACCTGCAGTGGGTCATAATTACGAAACAACGAGCACCTGTAACGTTGATCGTGCACTATATCTCTCAGTAATCGTGGTCATTACGCAGCTCACGTCTTTAATTTGCGTGAGGAATTCCCGTCGCTCTCTTTCGAGGCATAAACAAAAACTTCAACTTTAGTTTCTTTTTTCCCTGCTATTTCTCATAATCGTGCGCCGCACTGCCTATAGGACCTTTTCATTTCCCCAGCAGAACTCACTCCGCGGGGATGCAAAATGAAGTCTGTAAAAAAAAACTTTAGGAGGAATGGAACGAGCATATTATTCTTTAGTACCTGCGGCGTGTTGTACATTAGCTCCTTTCTTTTCCCGTAATTAAAAGGACGCAAGAAGACTGCGGGAAAGTCCTGGCAGAAGAAATGTCCTCGTGGCCGTGAGAAGAAAGAGAATTAAGGGGAGTGGGGGAGAAACGATTACTACTTGTTCGTGCTTGGAATCGCTCGGCTTGTAAAATGAGAGCTTCCACGAGGCATCGGAGCATGAAGCAAGGCATATCTGGGTTCGAGTCCTACCTCCCCGTACCTACTACTGTGGAGTCTGTGAAGCAATGAAAAACTTCTGAATGCATTTGACCTCCGGACGTAATCTACACACGGTGACTTCTATGCCTGAAGACGCTCAGAGGTTACTTTCAAGACACGAAGTTCTGACCTCAAATCTCGGTTAAACCGTGCATATTTTTTCAGTTCGTTTAACCTGTTCAATCATCGTATCCACAAGCGTGGACACGTTGAACAGAATAGAGTGTGGAGAGATTTGGACTGCTCTAAACATCGAGGACTTGAGAGCCGATGAAGGTGAAGTGAGATGAGTACGGAGCAGCGCCGGAATACAAGGACGGGGGAAAGGAGAGATTCCTCGAGAAAGCCCGCCGAGCAGCGGCATCGCCCTACAAGTTGCACATGAATTACGTCAATGACGAGTGGTATGCACAGCAAGGTACCAGTGCTCGGTCGTTTCTTGAGGCTAATATCATTTTTGCAGATTCGTACACCTCTTTGACATGAGTGGTTAATGCCAATATCATCGAGTACGCACCGCGTTGTTCNTCATTTTTGCAGATTCGTACACCTCTTTGACATGAGTGGTTAATGCCAATATCATCGAGTACGCACCGCGTTGTTCCCTAATTGCAAGACAAGTGTCAGATACAAGGACAGCGCATACCAAACATTTACGTGATTGCTACAAGTGAACTCAAAGATTACTGAGTGACCGAACGGGTAAATGCTNTCATTTTTGCAGATTCGTACACCTCTTTGACATGAGTGGTTAATGCCAATATCATCGAGTACGCACCGCGTTGTTCACTAATTGCAAGACAAGTGTCAGACACAAGGTCAGCGCATACCAAACATTTACGTGATTGCTACAAGTGAACTCAAAGATTACTGAGTGACCGAACGGGTAAATGCTGTTCAGTTTTAGTTTTATTGGGAAAGTGAGTTAGTAACAATTAGGGAACGTGATTAAACAGGAAAATGTTATGTTCATCAATCATATTTATTACGCAGCAGTAAATGTTGGCGTCATACGTAGAGGTTTCCACTTAAAATCTTTAATCATAATTCGCACACTATGACAAAAAAGTGAAAATAGTTGTTTAATAAGGCATTTAAATTGTGCAATAATGGCCATAAAATAATGGTGACAGGCCAAGAAATATTTTTTTGCAATGACATTTACTTCACTTGCCATTGCCTGAATTCTGCTGGCCGACGTGTACTTGCAGGTGTTGAAGGTAAACTCAACAAAAAAAATAATAAATAGCCTACGGGATTGAAGACATGAAACATACTTATTATTTATCATTTCTCGTTGGCTTGACGAGGCTTGGATTACAATGTTCTCTTTATCGAATACTGAAGATAAACTTTCCGCCCTTTATTATAGCGACAAGGCAGCACTAGCCGCCATATTAATGAGCGCGGCGAGACGTGAAGTCTAAAGTCTTTTAGCGAAAGCTTTCCGCTGCGTAACGGCAGCAATGCTCGCAGGCCGCTGCGGTGGACGTTGACAAAGGTCCAGTCGGATCTCGCGGTGGGAACACTCGTTTACGGGCTCGGGGCAAAGTTTTAATGGGGACTCGACGAAGGCCCAGTTTAACCCCGGCGCAGGATTAACAACTTGCTTTGTTTCTTCCTCCGCAGAAGACAAAAAATGCCAACAGAATTATTTAATACGCTCGCAGCGATGTTCGTCCTTCTCTCTTCTCGCGGTTACGTTCAGAAGCTGATTACGCTGCGCCAGCATCGTGTTGCGGTGACCTCCGTCCCACTGTTATCTACCTGCGACGTATTCCCAGCACTGCTGTTAGTCACACGGGTACGGCGAAACTAACTACATATGTAGGCAACCTTTCCTATAGTTTATTCGCGGTTTCTTCACACTTTTTGAATCAAATCTTTCAAAAATCTCCCAATGTATGATGAACTTCATACATTGGAAGATTTTTGAAAGGTTTGATTCAAATTTTTTTTTACATAATTGCATAATTAAAAAAATAGCTGAACACTTTATACTATGAAGTGTTTAGTTATTTTTTTAATTATGCAATGTATCACAAGCGTTTATACCTCTGTTAAAATAAAAGCATCTTATTGTTTGTTAAATTGAAGTTTTACCTGTATTTTATTTATAAATTATAATATTGCATTTATAATCGATATAAACATAATTAGTGAGAAAACATGTGTTGGTAGCACCTAGTAAAAATTGTTCTCAAGTAAAATATAACTACTACTGAGTGCGCACGAACTCGGTACGTTGTCCTTTGGTGTAATTTTATAGACTTAGTTAAGTTTAGTTTGCACGAGGCGGAGGAATATCCTGGAAGTAGATCTTTAGCAGGACTTCAGGAAAGTGTGAAATAACCGTGAATGGACTATAAATTTAATGTTAACATAGTTTAACAACAAATGTGTTTCCCGCGGAAGAATTGTGTACAGAATATTCATCAAGCATAACATGAAAAAAATATATATAATGTATGTAGGCTAACGTTTATGTTGCGGTCAATTTAGCTCCCTGAAAAAAAAATTGAAGTTCTGATTGTAAGAAAAAAATTCTTTGCGTCTTACGGTTATTGTTGAACTGTAATGTACCGCTAAAATGTTTCAAAACGACGATAAATTACAAAATAAATTTGTTTCCCAGCATCGACGTGAACGATAAAGTAAAATTTATTGTATATACTATNCGACGATAAATTACAAAATAAATTTGTTTCCCAGCATCGACGTGAACGATAAAGTAAAATTTATTGTATATACTATTTAAAAATCTCTCGGAATATTTTACATAAGTTAATGCACAAATTTCGAGGAAATATAAGATTTCCTAAAATCGAAAGTTTTACAATGCCATAGCAAATTCTCGGTAAATGGGCGGGCCTAGCTGTTGTGGTATTCGTTACGGAACGGATGATAACAGTGGTCGCCAGAGGACAGATACACACGTCAAGTGTTTGGAAAGAGTTGCTATAAGGCGACATAATGCTTATAATAAAATAGCAGCGGCATTTACTGTGTGTTTTACTGTGACTTTTACTACACGTAGTCGTGCAATACAGAAGGTTGTCTATTGTTGCGAAAGTTTAAAATGTTTGTGACATGATAATTAATTAGGTAACAAGCAAACGTGTTTTATATCGCGGTCGCTTAGTGAGGGGTGTGTTTGTGTGATAGAGGCAAGCATTTATGAAGCGCTACGGTGGAAGCCGACCGGCGTATGTAAAGCTGCATCGTCTCTACGTCCAAGGCGCTCAACTGGGGTCACGGTGAGCTCAAAACTTGATTACACGTGGCTCTGTAGCAAATCCCAATGAATACCTCTTTCGTATTTTCACATGCATCCGGGGGGCCGCGTTGGCTGAACGGTTCGACAACTCGCCTCCCACCGAGGCGAACCTGGCTCAATCCCCGGCCGGGTCACTGCCGGTTTCTTGCATGTGGGAATCTTGCCGGACGATGCCGCTGGTCGGCGGGTTTTCTGGATCTTCCGTTCCCCCNTGCCGGTTTCTTGCATGTGGGAATCTTGCCGGACGATGCCGCTGGTCGGCGGGTTTTCTGGATCTTCCGTTCCCCCCACCCTTGCATTCCGGCTCTGCTCTTCTATCGCCTCATTTCACCCTCATCGGGTCTCAAGACCTCGCTGTTANCCCCCACCCTTGCATTCCGGCTCTGCTCTTCTATCGCCTCATTTCACCCTCATCGGGTCTCAAGACCTCGCTGTTAAGAGCCACCCAAATCTCTGAACTCAACAGATGCATCCGGTCGTATATTTTGCGATAAAGCAGTCTCAAAAGCCGTATTTTGCTATGCTGGACGGCACGAAAATAACGTTTACAATGTGTTTATATTATGATTGAATGAACCTTTCCGTTATCGTCAGCGATGCGTTTAATTTTTGTAGGTAAACATATCGGGGCAATTGAAAGTGTTTAGTTTGAAAGACGCATTTTTCGAACACGCTGCAACGTATGTGAAGTGGCAGGTGGGCGACAGCCCCGAGTCTTCCAGTTGAGGGGTCGAGGCCCGTGTTGGCGGGGTCGTGGCTGGTGCGCACGCACTCCGACGCACATGCGTGTTTGCGACGCAGCNAGGGTCGAGGCCCGTGTTGGCGGGGTCGTGGCTGGTGCGCACGCACTCCGACGCACATGCGTGTTTGCGACGCAGCGGCGCCCGTGCGTGCCCGTCCGCACGCGCGGTTCTGGCTCAGCGCTCGCGCCTTCCATGCTCAATATAGCGCCCTTCCCTGCGTCCGGTATTATTATTTTCAGTTACAACGCCACTGTTCTCCATCCACGGTTACTTCCGACTTTCCTGAAGCCCTGCTCAACTTCTGCTTCCAGGATATTTCTCCGCATCATGCAAGAAAAAGCTTACTAAGTATTGCTTCGGTATTGCACCTAAGAGACAATGCACTAAATCCGTGCGCAATGAGATTAACAATATTTTGCATAGGAACTATTAGTTACTGTGCGTTATCATAACACATTATTCTCAATTATAAGTAAAATATCATTTCTAAATAAAATACCAGTAAAAGTAAATTTCAACCAAAACTAAAATACATTTATGTTAACGGATATATCAAACCCTTGACATACATGACATATTTAGGAAACAACCCAACATGTCATTCATAAATTTATTTTACATAGATTTTAAAAAAAAAAAAGTGAACATCTGTTTGGCGCCCTTCGCTCTGGCCGCTTTAGTATTTTCTTTGACGTAAACACGTCTTTGAAATCGGAGCGAAAAGTGAGGCACCAGGACGGAAATTGCCGTGTAAGATTTGCAGTGAGGTTCATTCCTATACTAAGCATACATTTCGTGACTTATAACTAGGGCCGTGTTTTTTTCGCAAAAAGATTTATACTCGTGCTATATTTCAATATCGTACGTCAACAACCGCAACTTCATATAGTTATTGTCCACGCGTCTACGTGAGAAGACATGTTCTTATTAGACTGGTCCAATCAGAGTAAAGTACTCCGACACTGAACGTCCATGATTCGTGGGCAGACGCTTGAGGCACGTGGCATTTAGAATCATCCAACCATGAAAGTGCGCATGAACTAAAGTGTTTTGAAGTTCAACTGGTCTTGAAATCTTTTCACGAAAAACACTTGCCCCTACTAACAACACGATATAAAACAACGTGGCCTCACCTGATCGGTTATATATGCCTTGCGAAAATGACCCTGGGTTGGCACTGCGCATGTCCAATTTGCGCGTGGGAGTCCGCAGGGATCGGCAACAATTTTGGGCGTGGGCAAAAATTTCCTGGGAGTATATCTCGCAACCCTGATCCGCTAGCTGATTTTGGTCCAAGCGGAAGATTGTGACTGAAGCCACTTTTGNCTAAATATTAGCCACTTTTGAGACCGAGGAGCGCAGGACCGATAAGGACGACGAAAATGCCACGCGGAAGGCTCTGAACTGGCGGGCAGTGTTATCGTCGTGCTGCGTGTACCTTAGGGACTTTCAGCTGTGACCCTATCACTTTGCGGTGGAAAGTCTGTAGCAAGGTTCAATTCATGGCCCTTAGGTATTGTTGTGTATATCTGACGTGTATATGTTGAGAGAGGGCGCTTTGAAAACGGTTTTTTTTTATATTATTTTTTAGCCCTGTGGGAGTGCTTCGAAGTGTTTCTAATGTACATGACGTCTATGACGTCATGAAATTACTTAACAAGCCTCGCCTGAAGTGTGTGTTCTTTCCGTAGATGTGCACATTGGACACACGTATACTAGTTTCGCGGAATAACGTGTATTTAACACACACTGCAACGCAGTTCAAGCGGCAGGTAGGCGGGCCTAAAANATACTAGTTTCGCGGAATAACGTGTATTTAACACACACTGCAACGCAGTTCAAGCGGCAGGTAGGCGGGCCTAAAAGCCATATAAGACAAGTACTGTTAGCCCCACGAGTCCTGGTGGGTGTATTCACGGGGAGCGGGGTACGGCCGGTGGGGCTAGTTAGCTGCGCGCAGCCTGCTGCAACCTTAATGCTGTGCTGAAAACATTAGTCTCGCTATAGTGAGTTGCGCGGTGGTCGATGCGCACTGAATGTTTTTATAACAGTTAGTACACAACCGGACCGTCACTAGTATCAGCTGCAGCCGACAGGGTCGTACCGTCGGTCCGAGAGCAGGCATCTAGGGAGGTGAGCCACCAGCACGTTCGCCGCTGGAGGGAAGGAAGCCACGTGATACTGCTGGCGCTATACATACCTGTTAAACTGATAGCATTGTTTTGTACTACTATGCTGTTAAATACCACGCTGCGCGACTTACGTTTTCTATACAGGAAATAATGCACACATACAGCAGCTCTCGCCCAACCGCTCTCGGCCGCTGTCATTACTGACCTCAGCAAACCTGCCCCTTCGTGCGGCGGCAATTGACTCATCCGAATCGCCCGGCGCGTTTTAGACTCCTGCGCATTATTTTTTAATTTGGATTTCTCTATAACTTACTCGCCAGCGGCCAGCCCAGCCAACAGGCAGTCTCCCACAATATAGTATCCAATCAGATACAAGACTTCTCAAATTTAATCTGCGAATGGTTACGCCCTGATCAAACGAATCGCTATGCCATCTCATATATGAATACCAAACTATTCTGTGCTTGAAGGCCGCAGTACCGTGGAATAAAATGTCACAGAGCAACACAGGTTTATTTTCCGAATTCAGCAATTTTTTTTTCTGAAAGAATCAGGGTTCTTACACATAGGCTTTTTTTTTTCAATGTAGCAACCACCATTATAGATATAGATGTCTTTCATTTTTTACACCAAAATTTTGGGTAAAAAATGGTCGTGTGTGGATNGAATACCAAACTATTCTGTGCTTGAAGGCCGCAGTACCGTGGAATAAAATGTCACAGAGCAACACAGGTTTATTTTCCGAATTCAGCAATTTTTTTTTTCTGAAAGAATCAGGGTTCTTACACATAGGCTTTTTTTTTTTCAATGTCGCAACCACCATTATAGATATAGATGTCTTTCATTTTTTACACCAAAATTTTGGGTAAAAAATAGTCGTGTGTGGATGTGATCTTAGTTTTTACTTCAACCAGTTTCAAGATTAAATTTCCCCGGTAGCTGGTGTGTGCCGAGTTAGCAGGCTCAGACTTATATGCATGTGAATGTACGGTTTTAACGTTTGGTTTTTCAACAATCACTCGTCGAACACACGTTTCCTAGTGATTTCGACAAACGTGACTGAAACTATGGTTAACTCTTAAACATTAAAGACAAGAATGTACGTGTTTGATCATACGACAATCTCAGTGACTGAAATTACAAACATATTATCAAGCCCCAAAATACCTGTTTCGAAATCCGGAAAATGTCACGTGCGTGAAGTTTCAAAATTTACGCAATAAATTAGCGATTTAAGCGATTAATAAGTGCCCGGTAAACCATTATAGAGGCGAGTCGGTCCCCTTGGCTGAAATTGTACTGGTTTTCTTCTTTCCATCCATCCATTAACCGACAGAAGCGACTTTGTCTTAAATTTTTTCTCTTTAAGTAAAGAGGAAGAGAAAATTGAAACTGTTGACTTGAAACTGGGGATCCTTTCCAACACTAGAAATNTGAGAGGCGAGTCGGTCCCCCTGGCTGAAATTGTACTGGTTTTCTTCCTTCCATCCATCCATTAACCGACAGAAGCGACTTTGTCTTAAATTTTTTCTCTTTAAGTAAAGAGGAAGAGAAAATTGAAACTGTTGACTTGAAACTGGGGATCCTTTCCAACACTAGAAATGATTTTCAGGTTTTTCACTGCCTCTTCTTGGCTCCCCGGATCCAGTTGTGCCTACCACGAAGACGTACTGTACGTGCTGGGTATATACACTGGAGAGCCAAAAAAACTGGTGCAGGCGTACGTATACATATAACAGAGGTATGGCACCAATCAGAAGAACGCGATGCGGTCGGCAGCACCTATATAAGACAACAAGCGTCTGGTAAAGTTGCTAGATCGGTTACTGCTGCTAGAATGGCAGGTTATCAAGATTTAAATGAGTTTTAACGTGGTGTTATAGTCGACGGACGAAAGATGGTACATAGCATCTCCGAGGTAGCGATCAAAGTTGGATTTTCGCGTATGACCATTTCACAAGTGAACCATGAATATCGGGAATCCGGTAAAACATCAAATATTCGACATCGCTGCGGCCGGAAAAAGATCGTGAACGAACGGGACAGGCGACGACTGACGAGAATCAATAAACGTGATAGACGTGCAACCTTTTCTCACATTGGCGCAGATTTCAATACTGGGGCATCAATAAGTGCCAGCGTGCGAACTATTCTACGGATCATCTTTGATATGGGCTTTCGGAGCCGAAGGCCCACTCGTGTNAGCGTGCGAACTATTCTACGGATCATCTTTGATATGGGCTTTCGGAGCCGAAGGCCCACTCGTGTATCGTTATTGACTGCACGACACAAATATTTACGCCTCGCCAGGGCCCGCCAACACTACCATTGGGCTGTTGATGACTGGAAACACGTTGCCTGGTCTGACGAGTCTCGTTTCCAATAGTATCGGGCAGATGGACGTGTACGGGTATGGAGATATCCTCATGAATCCATGGACCCTACATGTCAACAGGGGACTGTTCAAGCTGGTGGAGGCTCTGTCATGGTATGGAGCGTGTGCAGTTGGCGTGAAATGGGACCCTTGATACGTCTAGATATGACTCTGACAGGTGACAGATACGTAAGCACCCTGTCCGATCACCTGCACCCATTCATGTCCATTGTGCATTCCGACGGACGTGGACAATTCCAGCAGGACAATACGACACCCCACACATTAAGAGTTGCTACCGAGTGGCTCCAGGAACACTCTTCTGACTTTAGATACTTCCATTGGCCACCTAAATCACCAGACGTGAACATTATTGAGCATATATGGGATGCCTTGCAACGTACTGTTCAGAAGAGTTTTCCACCGCCACGCACTCCTATGGTTTTGTGGACTGCCCTGCAGGATTCATGGTGTGAATTGCCTCCTGCATACCTTCAGACATTATTCGAGTCCATGCCACGTCGTCTTGCGGTACTTCTGTGTGCTCGCGGTGGCCCTACAGGATATTAGGCAGGTGTATCAGTTTTATTGGCTCTTCAGTGTTATAGCGGGGGTCGTAAAAGCCCAGTAAAACAAAAACCTATTGCTTGATTTCACAATTCTACATAATAAAAACCAATGGTCATTATTTTGCGCTATAAGAAAACAACACCAGTACAGTGATTGCTTTTCTGTTTGTTGACCGTTGTTAGCACACAAATATTCTGATGATTTTGCTGAAACCTGACTCACCGGTTTCCCATCGAATCATCTCCACGTTCATGTCACCTCGTCTTTTTCATTTTGCGAATGTGGAGCACGCAGTAATTTAAGTTTTTTTTTTCCCCCTTGGTGGCGTTGCCGAGTTCTTTTGATAGTAATAGGAGAAAGCAATACTGGTCATAAAACACTTCGAATGTTCGATTATTTGTAATTAATTTTTCTTTCTTGTATTCTCTGGCCTACATGTCTTTGCTCTTTGTTGGGAAATACTAACGAACTAGACACAATTTCTTAAATGTGTTTGTTTGTGTTGTAGTTTTAAAAAAAACTTATTCAAACAACACTAAAATAATATCATGGATTATAATATCTTAATTAATTACCTTTATGATGATAATTTTTTCCATCTCATCGGCTCAGCTTACCGGCAACCTCTCAACTCGTACGTTTTTATCCTGCCTCAAACCGAAACACTGTAGCCTGATGATGTCATTTTGAAAGGTAGTAAGACAGTAATCTTTTCTCACATTTTTAAGCATCGAACCACCATGATAAAAATCGCTGTTCCGTGCACAAAAATATGAATTTTCTGTCTCTANCTCACATTTTTAAGCATCGAACCACCATGATAAAAATCGCTGTTCCGTGCACAAAAATATGAATTTTCTGTCTCTAGATCTGTGAGTTGCTAAGATGATATGATGCACGAAAATTACTGTTTCGCATTTCGTGTCAGTGAAGCATAATGAATTGTAGACTAGAATGGGTTGCGAGGGTTGTTCAGTATCTCTGAAATGATATTGAAGTGATAGCGCATTCAACAGGATATTCTGTATTTACCGAAAGAGCTCAAATTTTTAATCAGACCATCGCTGTTTTAATTATATTAAATAACAGGGCGAGGGGATTAATGATTTCCGGCTCCACAACTCTGATTTCTCGAAATTTACATCCAAAAGTAATAGCAGCTGTGTTGAAGAAGGGGCAAGACGTCTGTGAGTCACGAGAAATGTTATCTATTATACAAATATACGTGTCAGATAAAATTACAGATAATATGCTTAAACTCTGTTCACGGTAAAGTAAGCATTTTCGAAACCGACATTTAAAAACTGCCACTGTCTCTAACTGCGTATATTTGAACGGGCACACTGACAAGCATGCGCCCCGTATAGTTAGTAACAACGGAGGTAAAGTACTTCCGTGTGATAACATTGGATTAAAAGTGTTAGGTAAATATTTTTGAATACTGAAATTGTTTATTTTGCTTTCTGTTCTATTTAATTAGTGAAATTGAAAAAAATCAACAAATTAAAAATATTTCCTTTTCTAATAAGTTTAAAATTTCACTTGACCGACGCCTGAATAAAGTGATAAGGCCCATGACAACGTTAAAATAAAATATATATGGTGGAAGAATACACAATGTGGATATAAGTAGTTCTTAAGCAGGGCTTTCGAAAGTGCTCATTTCATCATGAACAGACTATAGTAACAATACGTGAGTTTTAAAAATGAAATATTTTGTTACAAGCAGACAATTAAAATAAAATATGATTCATCTACGTTATACTTTGAACACCAAACAACATATTTTTATTTCCAACTCGATATTTTTTTGAAACTGGATTTGTTTTCCCCACCTGCATTTAACAGTGCCATTACCATTCCTCGCCGCCATACAGTATATTTTTGGCGTAATGGCGCGATGATACTGTATGGATCAAATATCGTGTTTCGTAGGGCGTGAACTTGTGGATCTGAAAGGGTAATACATTGCATACTAATTATATATAAATGAGTGTTGTTCAATTCTAATTAATGTTCGATATAATTAAACCTCCCTTCCCTTCTAGTTGTAAGAGTATTGAAATTCTTATTTGCTTACCACCATCAACATTTTCAGCTAGAGAGTGTTGAAATGCGATTCAGCGTTCCCCCATTTTCCACTTTTCAACGTCAGGCTGTTCCGTCTCCCCAAGACTATGAAAAGACACAAATTTAATCGTTGTATTTCTTAGGTTAATTAATGGATAGAAGGCCAACTGCTTATCATTTATTGAGCTGAGTCATAATGATAGATGTGAAAGGGATAACTTCTTTAGAATGTTATTTTGTTTATTGCTTAGATTTAGTAAATACAGTTTTGTTGTCATCAAAATTATATTCATTGTCATATTATCCGTTCTGTAAAAATACCTTTTAATTTTTATTTTATTTTTTTTCAATAGAAGGTGATGCTATTCTGTCATTGCCATCCCATTTATTTCAATTTCTTAAACAAGTCATTTTCAATTATTATTTCCAACGATACTAGTTTCCCCGCATTGAAAACATTATTAAATAATTATCTTAAAATTCTAGATTGGCAGATGCCAGCGTGGAGTCCACCAACCGAATGACTCGTCCCGTCATTATTAATTATCGTTAATTGTCACCAGCTATAAGTGATTTCGCGTAGTAAATTGTAAAAAATAGGCCTACTTAATTTGTATGCTTAATTTAATTAATAATTTATAAACATGGCAAATTAAATCCATAGTACAATTAGCGCCTTATAACGTACTTCCACATACATTTTTCATAATCTCGGTGGTATCATTTAATAATTAACTACACAGATTATTTTCTCATTGTCTTCAAACATACTTATACATTTTTTTTGTAGCTGTCTCAATTTTTTTTTATTGATCTGAACTGTATTTTAGAGTAACATTTATTATGAAGTATTTTCTAAGATTTAAACTACAGATGACATTATTGTTTCCAAATAGAGCTATTATAATTCGCACAACGCTAGATTATATATCATTGTATATGGCGTGGAAAGTGAGTATGGCTCACACAATAAAGGCAGTCCGAGGTATCGCTTTTGGACTGCGAATGTCTAGCTTCGAGTAACGGCTAAACTGTGAAAACTTGACCTCTTTTCAGATGCTAATTTATGTCGTATTTATAATTAATGCCCCTCACCCTGTTAACCGATACGCATTAAACACACCAATTAAATATAACTCAACAAATTAGAGGAGATCGTATAATGTGACCCGAATAAATCTCCTGTAATATTATTTGCATTAGTCCTCAATAGCGTCTGTTATACTCATATTCCTTCCCCTCTCTCGCCAAACAATTCTTACAGCACCTCTTCTGGGCATTCACACTTTCACACAATGCCTGTTGTGATTACATGCAGTACATTTCTAAAACTTCTACCTTTTTTTTACGGTGTTATTAAAATTGAATCTTGGATGAAAAACAAGCTGTTGCTGAAAACTGTATATATATTTTTTGGGAAATATTTTTAACAACACAATAAAAGTACTTTCAAATTGCTTTTATATATGACCTGTACCCATGCAACACATACACTTATTTAAAAAATTCCTTATTTTTACTTCTGCTAATAATAGAAAAAATAACGCTCCAAGTAATGTTTTATTCTATGCCAACAATGTTTTATCATTTAGTATTAAGTTTAAAATATAACTTTGAGTAGTATTTTTTTTTTTCAGATAATCCTTGCGTCCATAAAAAAACTAACTATCAATGAACGGTTTGTAACTATTTAAAAAATATCGTTCTTTATTTGACACACTGCGCTACTCTGTAGTTACAATACGCAATGGTAATTTAAATTGAGCTAATATTAATAAAACTGAGGATGGGTTTGATACACTGTTGTTACTTTTGCGTGTTGGAAGACAAGTTCTCGCNTTTTATATATTACCTGTACCCATGCAACACATACACTTATTTAAAAAATTCCTTATTTTTACTTCTGCTAATAATATAAAAAATAACGCTCCAAGTAATGTTTTATTCTATGCCAACAATGTTTTATCATTTAGTATTATGTTTAAAATATAACTTTGAGTAGTATTTTTTTTTTCAGATAATCCTTGCGTCAATAAAAAAACTAACTATCAATGAACGGTTTGTAACTATTAAAAAAATATCGTTCTTTATTTGACACACTGCGCTACTCTGTATAGTTACAATACGCAATGGTAATTTAAATTTAGCTAATATTAATAAAACTGAGGATGGGTTTGATACACTGTTGTTACTTTTGCGTGTTGGAAGACAAGTTCTCGCACTCGCGGGCGTTTTTTTTTTTTTATTTTTTTTTTTTGCTACTCTGTTGATCCTATAGTTCGCACACTTCCTGCAAATGTGCAAAGGATACATTGCACCGAAAACGTGTTAACTGGAGAGCGCGTAGTGTTGATTCTGAGAACGTTTCCGGGATTTTCATTTCCGAAGAATTACACGAGCAGCACAAGCGAGCTACTTCCCAATGTCACAAGCTCTCGTACGCCATCCCTTTGTTATAGGAGATGAATATTCCCATCTGATCATGGATTTCAGTACGCCAAATTTCAACCAGTAGTAGATGGCTGAGTGGGGGCGTGGCGTTGCACGTAGTAGCAGAGTGTTTTGTGACAACTGCGCGCCCATTGGTGCTCCGCTGCATGAATAGATCGCCGCCCGTAAAGCGGGAAAATCCGCGAATGTAACCATTCAAGAGCAAACGACGAGCAACCTTTGCCGAGCATGATGGCGACGTCATATGAAATGCGACTTTGCTTAACCTCTCTTCCTCTCTTACACATTGTGTGGGAAAGTGGCTTTGGCGAATCGTCAATTCAGAGAGAGTTATGGAGAGCGCCCTATTGGCGGAAGAGTACCCGTGGATACACAAGGGTATACATTCAGTGATACTACAAGGGCTGCTCCGAAAGTACGTGAATTAGAAATGCTGCGCGGATTATATGGGAGCGATCTGTCGCTTGAGGCGCGCTTTGTTTATACGAGTAAAGTCAACGTGTAGTTTTTCCTCACTAAAAAAAGTTGAACTCGAGTACTGCAGTGGTGGAAGACAGGATTGAAAAGAGTGGAGAGTGAGTGAATATATTTAGGCGGTTCTTAACATCGGGGTCTTGGTAGCCGATGAGGGTTAAACGATGTTGGTAGAGAGCAGCCTCAGAATGCAAGAGTGGAGGAAACGGGAGATCCCAGAGAAAATCCGCCGACCAGCGGCGTCGTCCGGCACGATTGCCACCTGCGAAAATCCGGGAGCGAATCCGTTGGGAATCGTACCCGGTTCGCTTTAATGGGAGGTGATCGATCTAGCCACTGCAACACCGCGGCCCCTGCGGATGACAAGGATGTGCCGTCAAAACCCGACAAATGGTAGGTATTGTATCTTGAATCAAGTTACGAAAAAGTGTACCAGGAAACATCAAACAACCAAACATATNCGACAAATGGTAGGTATTGTATCTTGAATCAAGTTACGAAAAAGTGTACCAGGAAACATCAAACAACCAAACATATCAGCCGTCTTTGAATAGTAGAAGAATTTAAAGGAAGGCGAGAGAGAGCAGAGTGCAGGATCAGCCGAGAATTGTGAGCACATTTCCGACAAATCTGGCCCATTAACTGCGCAGCTCCGAGAGATTAAGTGATTTCTAACATGGCATCACTTAAAAGGAAAATACGACATGCGGTAGATGTTCTTGGATACACACGTTTTGGGGAAAGGCTGAATACATGCGAAGACAGGTTACAATCGATGCAAATTAATTTCACTTGCTTGATCTCTCTGCAAACCAGTTAGTGAGGATGCACGACNAAGACAGGTTACAATCGATGCAAATTAATTTCACTTGCTTGATCTCTCTGCAAACCAGTTAGTGAGGATGCACGACGAAATTAGAGGAAAGTGTTTCCTGCATTTTTGTCGATGGCAGTGAGCAAATTTTAGTCCTAAAAGTTCGATGGATAATAGTTTTGACTCCTTCGGGCATGTATAAAACTGTAATTTTNGTGAGCAAATTTTAGTCCTAAAAGTTCGATGGATAATAGTTTTGACTCCTTCGGGCATGTATAAAACTGTAATTTTCAAGCGTTGCAACGAAATTTCTTTTATTTCAATTTGTATCAGTATAACTAACGCTCTTTAACACTTCGGCGCCAATCAAAATGCGATTGTGTTTGATGTTATTCGCAGTAGTTAAATATGCAACTACGGAATGTAGTCCAAACAACGAATNATCAAAATGCGATTGTGTTTGATGTTATTCGCAGTAGTTAAATATGCAACTACGGAATGTAGTCCAAACAACGAATCATGCCTCCAACCATACTGGATGCCATTTTCTGCTGTGTACTGGTCAATATATATATGTATATATATATATATATATATATGTATATATATATACATATATATATATAATTTGTAGTCTAATGGCTCGAAGACTGTTCAGTCGTCCTAGACAGTGGTTATAGTGGATTGTTCCGCAATCATAGGATTGCGGAACAATTTGGCCATGGATTGTATTAACGAATACCCCCAACATTCATTTCGACTCATCTCGGAAAGCCGCGGGAAACTGAAATCGAAACGGTTAGGCCAGGAATAGAACAAGGGTCCTCCCGAGTTGAAGCCCATGGCGTAATACCACTACTCCACACAACTCCAAGCCGCTCTGTTTCGTCGATGATAAACACCCGAAATGGATTACATTAATTGCAAACCTGAAATCTTTGCTCAAAACTTCTATAAATAATACCTTTCAAATAAAGTACACTCGGTCAAATCCCGAACTAATTACAGCTTGCTGACTCTCAGTAACGACCATAAGTTAGTAGAACACATATCAATATATATTTTTCCATGTGACGTATTGCTCTTTTACTTGGAAAAAAAAAAAAGCAAACGTCAAATAAAAATACCAGTATACACTTTTTCCGTAACCACTCGGCGTAGAATATTCTCTGTCTTTATTCGACATAAACCGTGTAGATTAAAAAATCAGTTAAGGCTAAAGAAACGTAATAATTATACTGGTATAAACTTAATGTTGTTGTTTAAAAAAAAATTTACAAGCCACTGTTCAATGTTACCCATTTGAGAATACATTTTATTTTACTTCCGCGTTAGCCAATCGCTTAACATTTTAATCCGTGAGCAGGCCCAGACAGGCATAGGCCGCTTCACTACTGGGGATTGTCTTTTCTATTCCCAGAATAAATACACAGCAAAATGCTTTAGGCACACAAGCGCAATTTTAGAGCCCACCAGACACAAGCAAGCTACGTAACTTTCGTTGCTCTGGGCGCGACTTCAGGCTGTGTTCTCTGAGCACGGAGTTGTCTTAAAACAGTTGTACTATAAACCACGAGAGAACGTGGCAGACATGTAACTAAAACTCTTCTAAGAGTTTAAGACAAGGGCCATGATTTTTCTGCGCCTTCAGATGTGCGTAATCCTAGTTTGGATTTTATTATGCGGCTAGCCCATTCATTTAATACTTTACTGCCTGCGACACATAGAAGGCACTCAGTCGAAAAAATATTCATTATAGTCTATTCGCGGTTTATCCACTCATTTTGAATCAAACCTTTGAAAAATCACTCCATGTATTAAACGTTTAATTGTTTCCTAAGTATGTCATATATCAGGAACTTGTGTTAACATAAAAGTATCTTATATTTGGTTAAATAGAACATTTAATTGTATTGTAATGATAAATGTTAAAATTTAATTTTTTATTAATTTGAATAAAACTAAAGAGAAAATAGGTGTAAGAAGTAGTTGCTATGCAAAATATCGTCAAAGTGAGTAATAAGGTGCGTTGTCTGTTTGGTGCAGTTTTCCAGACTTAGTTAAGCTGTGTTAGTATGAGGTGGATGCATAGTCTGAAAGTAGAAATTCAGCAGGGATTCAGAAAAGTTGCAAGTAGCAGTGAACGGACTATAATTAATATTTCCGCGGCAAATTTACACGTCTGTAGATATCACCGTTAATATAATGTTCGAGAAACATAATTTATTTGTATGCGAAAGTGTGATTTTCCTTTCGTAGCTGAAATACGTGTTTATTATAAATGAAAAGTTAGTCTTTTTTATGATAAAAAACTTAGTTGGTCGAGAATGTGTAATAAATAATTCCTTGAAACATTTCAGCTACTGTCGCATATGTCAAATTATTTCATGAAAGTGACTGCAATATTGCCAAAGTGATTTTCTATTAATCTTCGCTTGCCAAAAGCAACGTTGGTTTCTCAAAAACGGTCTAGTGAGCGTGATAGAATTGCTTAAAAGTGTCGCTTTGTGTTATTACCCTAAAAACATATTTTTCGAGGAATTCACAATTTGAATTTTCACCGAGATGCTGATAGTGTTCAGATCTTCGAGGAGTGCATTTAACACTCTCCCACATAGATATTAGTGCATTAACTGCAAAAATTTTATTTTTTAATTAGTAGTTATTGCACATGAAAGGAAGGAACGGCTAATGCACGTCTTGGAATACGCAAGGCATTCGGCGATGTTCCGTCTTAGTTAAGGACCGGAGTGTAATTTTCTAACAATTTGTGTTTATAAAAAAAAATGCAATAACTAGCGTAAAAGTAGTTTGTGTAATGTATGCAAAGAACAAAAATGTGTAATATACCGTATCCTTTTCTTTGGCATGTTGATCATAGGTCAGAAGAAAACAACTCTTCGGAAGCAAGAAATGTATTAGAAAATAAATGTTCTGACCCTAATTACTTCCATGAAATTTTTGATCGAATCGACAGATTCTGCATATTTTACTTATCCTTATCCAATTATATGCAAGAAAACTCTAATTATTCGTTTCAAAATATGGTTTTTTATATCTCCAATAATCTCGTTTTTCAGCTCGGACTTCAAAGGAGATTATGTTTTCATGTCAAATCTACTACAACAGGTTTTATGGCATTCTGTGAATGCATTACATATACGTGCGTAGCCTGCTGTCTGTGGTCGTGCATCGTAAAGTGATATCAGGAAATTGAATTCTTGCACATATTATCGCTATGACTCTCGTCAAAAAATTAAACATATAACTATGGTGAAATTGCCCTGGGAAAATTTCGCTTTAATCCATAGTGACCTAAAATTATAAAAACTTAAAAAACAAATGTTGATTGTTGAATTATTTTCACAGTTTTTCACAAAACATAATGAATATTTATCCTATGTTCACACTTTAAAAGAATAGTCTTAATGCATTTATCTTTCCTCGAACGTTGACAAACGTAATACCAAGCAATGCCATACGTTTAAACACGCGTCCAACTCACCTTACATGACACCTAAGTAGGGATAAACACTGCATTGACTTAGGCTAAGCAAACGAAATTCACATTTTGGGAAGAATTGAGGATAGCAATTAAATTTTTGTAGGAGGACTGCGGATTTGCGCAATTGCAGTTTTTATTCTGAAATATACTGTTTTAAGAACATGCATCAGGACAACAGTAATTAGCATGATATACCAGCATAATACAGGACGAATATAAAATAATACCCCAACTTTGAACGTATATAATATCAAAACTAAACCACCTACTTGATTAAACAATCTAATGATCCGTGGAACCGTGAAGTTTGTTTACCATACATTCATAAATGTTCAATGTGACCACCATGAGCGGCCCGAACGACATCTACGAGATAATAAAACTCGTTCCACGCTCTTGTCAGCATGTCCGGTGTTACGGTTTGGATGGCGTTTGTAACTCTCGGTTTGAGTTGGTGAGGGATGTAGCGAGCTCGCATTCGACACGTCAATATGAAGGGGGCGGTCTGATGTTTCCTTTATGGTGCGCCACCCCATTGGCACCTAGCTGTTCGCGGATACCATGTACGAAACTTTACTGCAACGTTGGATTGGTCGAGGAGCAGCTGGTGACCAGGCTCTTCATCACTGCCCTCCAAGAAGCCCGGATCTTACCCCGTGCGATTTTCTTCTGTGGGGGTACATAAAGGATCAAGTGTTTCGTCCACCATTGCCAGCTAACATTGACGACCTCAAAACGAGAATTACGGACGCCATCCAAACTGTAACACCGGACATGCTGACAAGAGTGTGGAACGAGTTTGATTATCGCGTAGATGTCTCTCGGTCCGCTCGTGGTGTTCACATTGAACATTTATGAATGTATGGTAAACCAATTTCACGGTTCAACGGATCATTTGATTGGTCAATCAAGGTTCTGGGTTGTTTAGTTTTGATATTATAGACCTTCAAAGTTGCAGTATTCTTTTGTACTCCTCCTGTATAAGTACAGTCGTTTGTCTTTTGGTTACCAAATGCATTGGGCAGGGGAAATAAGCATAGGCTCAAAACCACATAAGACTATGTTTCCTTGCAAAGCAAAGAAAAAGGCATTTAAGGTTTTTTTAAATAGAAAGAAAGCTATAATGAAAAAATTGTTCCCCCGTCCCCCCTCCTAAAATTTAAATTCAATTATTATTATTTAACAACACATCATTCGTATACACATTTATTTGTTTTAAATTAAATATCTATACATATCACAGAGTGTAATAGTTTGTATCTCTTTCTGCGCGGTTTCAAGTGATTCTTGTTAAGTATAAACACCTTTCTAGATATATTGGAAATACGTCCTTTGTAACATTATAAAGTGTAAATTTTACGAGGGGNTTAAGTATAAACACCTTTCTAGATATATTGGAAATACGTCCTTTGTAACATTATAAAGTGTAAATTTTACGAGGGGCATTATTCTAAGTTAACAGAGATTTGTAAATGTACAAAGAAATTATCAGAGAAATGTACACAATTTGTAAACACTCTAATAGAGCAGAGGTCACTTGCTCATTGTCTTCTGTCACAGTCATAACCACTCACTTGTGTCTGATTAGTGGCGATTAAATGACACAAATTAAACTAATATATGAAGTGTCGAATTGTAATGGTTCATCTGCATTTTATTGGAAAATTAGTTATTTATGGTTCTAGTATTTTTTGCAAAAAGCTTTTGATCTAAGTCATTTTATCGGGCGGGTTCTGCGTCGGTAGGTCAGGCGATCATGCGAGTCTGTAGATAAAGTTATAACGCAAGTGAAAACTACATAGAAGGACTGCGTTGCNGGTAGGTCAGGCGATCATGCGAGTCTGTAGATAAAGTTATAACGCAAGTGAAAACTACATAGAAGGACTGCGTTGCCCATGCAACTACACATGCTAACAAGTTCAAAGCGTATCATTACTATGCTCGCAACCACCTGCGTTTCAGGAGTTTTTACGAACGACGCGTTCGGCTGTTGAAGGTCCAATGGTCTTCCGGCNGGCTCGCAACCACCTGCGTTTCAGGAGTTTTTACGAACGACGCGTTCGGCTGTTGAAGGTCCAATGGTCTTCCGGCACTGCCATTTTTCGTATGTATTTCGTGCAGCAAGTATTTAAACTAGCGTGTGTAAGGTGTTGTATTGTGGTGTTCACATTAATTCTTGAATATCCCGTTTAAAGTCTTTACGGGATAAGCGCCAAGTATTTACGGTGAAGTCTTTAAACATATGCGAAAACACTTACTTCTCGCAGTCATTTATAATGATAAATGTTCTGCTANATTTACGGTGAAGTCTTTAAACATATGCGAAAACACTTACTTCTCGCAGTCATTTATAATGATAAATGTTCTGCTACGCAAGAATTGCTCTTTAACATCAAATTCAAAACGAGATACATGGCTAGCTACAGGCTCACATTTATACTTATCTGATATAAAAACTATGTATCAGAACTCAACAATACTAACGAGAAGAAAATAATAAATACAACAACAAAAATTATCAAACATTTCACCAACCCATAGGTGAATAGAGGAAAATAAACGACGAAATAGCAACTTGTATCCAATAACATCAACAATGCAACAAATGAGGCGACAATTAAGAAGGCACGCAAAAAATAATATTCAACACATGTACAACATAACATACCACCGACAAATACAAAATAATTTACACTGAAGAGCCAAAAAACTGGTACACCTACCTAATATCGTGTAGGGCCCCCGAGCACGCAGAATTGCCGCAAGACGACGTGGCATGGGCTCGACTAATGTCTGAAGGTATGCAGGAGGCAATTAACACCATTAATCCTGCAGGGCAGTCCACAAATCCAATCTGCGCCAATTTGAGAAAGGGTTGCACGTCTGTCACGTTTAATGATTCTCGTCAGTCGTCGTTCGTCCCATTCTTTCACGATCTTTTTCCGGCATCAGCTATGTTTTAGCGGATTCCCGATATTCACGATACACTCGTGGAATGGTCGTACGCGAACATCCAAATGTTATCGCTACCTCGGAGATACTATGTCCCATCTCTCGTGCGCCGACTATAACACCACGTTCAAACTAACTTAAATCTTGATAACCTGCTATTGTGGCAGCAGTAACCGATGTAGCTGCCGACCGCATCGCGTTACTTTGATTGGTTCCATAACTCTGTTATTTGCATACGCACGCCTATGCCAGTCTTTTTGGCTCTTCAGTATACATCTTGCAGGATAACGGACAATAAGATGTCATTCTGCACCATCTAAATTTGATTAATTCAGAAGAATATCGCAGCAGCTGTTTCTAAATCAAATCAACCAAAGGAATCATGATTCGTACCCTTCCTAAATAAAGTGTTTATGTTGTATTTCCACTTCCAAATTAAGATCGAGGGGACCAGGACAAATTGCAAGTACTCAATTTACTCTCTTAGTAAAGTGTGGTTAGGCAGATAACCATACTCCGTACAGTATGAATAATCTGACGACACGCATGCGACAAACTCGTTAATTCAAGGCGAAGCAGGTGCGTGTTTATTCACATTACCTGGGGCTCAAACACATTAAATACTTAAAGGAGTGGTATTCACTGGGTTGCAGCAATCCAATTATACACAAACTCTTCAGCTACCTTCACTATAAAAATAAAAGGCCTCCCAAATAACACTACTTTCAAACACTGCCTTCCATAAACTTCCTCAAAGCTTATCGTTTAACTTGCTCGCCACACAGATAACTTATCTGCACAAAAATCAACTCCATCACATCGTAGGCAAAGGCATAATACTGTAAACTCGTGCACTGTAAGATTAAACTTTCCTACTATTTCTCCACGGGTGGGATTTTTCAGCTCTAAGCAGTTTTCCTTCGTGATGTTAGATATAAAATCGGGCCATTCAAACAATGGTAATAATTTCTTGATAATATGGTCCCAATGCATACTTACGTTCGTTGCTCGTAGAAGCACTAGCTATCCTGACTGAAATTCCGCAAATTAGATAACTTCTTGTTGTCATGACTTTGTTCCGCTGCCATTATTAACCGGCTTTTCGCAATGCGGGTGATCTCTTCATGTAATTATTCTGCAGATATATCCTCTTCTTCTGTAGCTGTGGGCGGCGATAGTAACTTGGAGATGTCAAATACCGCAGATCGCTGAGTAGTCAACACCTCCCGTGGAGTTAGGGTGGTCGACTCATGTACCATATGATTCATTACATATTCAACCAGTTTTAAGTTTATCCCTCCAGCTTTGTTGCGAGACGTGGTAGAAAGTTCGCAGTACGCTTCCTAGACTTTTCATATGGCATTCCACCGAATTTCCTTGTGGGTGTCTGACGGCCATAGTTCTGGGCAGGATTTTCATGTCGCGTACATCTTCTTGCCAGACATGACCAGCGAGTTGAGTACCCTTATCTGAGAATACGCAGGTCGGCAGCCTCACTTCTTCAACAAACAGTTACAACTTTTTCAGCACAGTGTGAGCATTCCCTTGAACTGTAGCATACAATTTCGTGAATTTAGAAAATACGTCCATTAAAACAAAAATGTAGGTAACGCCAGCTTAGTACCTCGGTAATGGACAGAAAAAGTCGAATTACACCAATTCGAGTAATTTACTGCGAATTATGGGCTGCAACTCGCCCGTCAGATTTTCAAGAGGAAGCTTGCAGCGCTGACACAGGTCACACGACCGAACTGCATTCGTGACCAATATTTGCATTTTCTTTCAGTAGAACTGATGGCGTACAGCTTCGTAAGTTTTCTTGCTGCCGACATGACCCAGCATTTCATGCATGTTTGTCACTAGCTGAAGTTGCAGCTTCTCCGGTACCACTATAATCCAGTCGACTTCAAACATCGACTTAGACCGGACTCGACGAAACAAAATTCCTTCCCCAGTAAGGCACAAAATATTCTTCAACGGGTGTTCTGGTGGAGCTTGACATAATTTCTCAATTATTTTGCCGCAGGATGTATTGGCACAAAATATTCTTCAACGGGTGTTCTGGTGGAGCTTGACATAATTTCTCAATTATTTTGCCGCAGGATGTATCATTTTTCTGGTATTCTTCCAGATGGAGTAATGTGCCTTGCCAATGGACAGTAGGTATTCTCTGTAGTTTAACCTGCGCTACAAAACATTTGTGTGGTTGTTTTCCCAAACTGTCGGCAGTAACATCGGGTATGCGGCTCAGGTAATCTGCCACCATGTTATCTGTGTCTTTAATGTGTCGGAATTTCAGATCGAACTCTTGTACTAATAGAGCCCACCGGGTTAATCGGCTGCCAAATATCTCACCCGTTTTTAAACTAAGAATTATTTTCTCTCCAAGCAAAATATTTCTGAAGTGTTACAGGGACCACATTTCTGAAGTGTTGCAGGGACCACACATTTCTTTTTTGGTCACCGAATAATTTTTCTCTGCCTTGTTGAGCGTACAACTGGCCATGGCTACTGTCTGTTCGATGGCGTCTTCTCCCATCTGTGCTATCTTTGTTCCCACAGCGTAGTCTGAAGCATCGGCGTAAAGATTATAAGTCGCCCCTTGTATTGGATGGTGTAACACATTCTCCTACAAAAATAAGTTCTTCATTGCCTCGAACGCTCTTTGCCTATTTTCTGTCCAGTTCCATGGTACATTTTTACACAGAACTTCAATCAAGGGTATACAAATTTCTGCAACACTTGTAAGAACAATTTTAATAGAAGCCTACTATTCGCAGAAAAGCACGAAGTTGTTTGACGTTTCGTGGGGTAGAGAAATGCGTAATTGCCAGTAACGTTTCCGGCGCAGTCCGTATTCTTGTTGACGTGAGGATGTGCACCAGGAACGGTACTTCTTCCCTGCNTGTTGACGTGAGGATGTGCACCAGGAACGGTACTTCTTCCCTGCAGAACAATCACTTCTTCAGTTTAACTGTCATTACGGTTTCCGTTAACTTGGCGAGTAGTATTTTCAGGTGCTCTTGGATGTTATCTGTATATCTTATTACAGCTTGTGACCGGCTCTACTCCTGTACCTGAGCCCGTAGGGTATAACAGGAGAGATCTTCCTGAGAACGTATTTTATTCGGTGTGTAAAGTCAGGCTCATTGCAATACAGACCTTTGCACAGGCATCATGTTTGCCACATCAGATCTTATTAATGTGCAAGAGTGTACAACACAGGCATAGTTGTTACAGGTCATTGCATCTAGGCATTAGTTGCCACATAAAATTTATTATACTGCACACACCTACCCAGTCTTATTAGTACAGACACGTGTATTTTTAGCATCACAGCATGCTATTAATTGACTGCAGTTGAATGCAGTCAATAGAAAGAGATAACGCTCCATCCAATCGCAGTGGGTGGATGTTCTCCACCTCCAATCACTGTGGGAGGGTGGTTCCACCTCACCTGTCAATAGCAGCACACAGAGTTGTATATATATGTGCCATCTTGATGGGGCCGAGGCCTATCCAACCTCTACGAAACAGCTCCGTAAATGAGTTCTCTTACTAGGCGGACCATACCTTCAACCCTTCTTTAGTGAGCATCAACCCTTCGAAATTAACACCTGGGGTAAGCCGACATGCTGCTTTCCAAAGGCAGCTGATACCGACCCAACATACGCCCAGGAGCAGCCCTCCAGGCAAACATCCACCTCCAGATCTACTCCCAAGCATAAGGTTCAACCAATGCCACCCAGATTCCGACCCTCGATCAGCACAGCCAAAGGCCGGGGCTTCACAGATCCCCTGGGTACCCACAATTTCTTGACCATGCACACTGAGTTTTCACCCAGAAGAAGCCCAACTCCTCCAGGATGCCAGGCAGTCCCTTCAATGGAGCTCCGCCACCCCGAGATCCACCCGACTTGCAAGGTCAAGGCCTCAGTTGGGGATGTGCATTCGGCTGGCGGGTCATCACCACAGGTGAAGAACATATACGACCCCTGGAAAGCCGCACATGACCTCGCCGTGGCTGATCGTCTGTGCACTGGCTAGGCTGCCACTAGTTCATAATCGTCCTCACTCCGTCAGCCACGGTGTTGCCACCGTGTTTCCAGCCCTGACCTATCGAGAAGGTGGAGATGGACTTGAGCAGTACTAGGCTATATATTTGCATCACTGACCTATTTCAGGGATTGAGTCAACGGCCCACACAGCATAAGGGGCAGTCCAAGACCCCACTGGAGCTCGTCAGCCGGGGTGCCTTGGGCCACCGGGAACCACGGAACACCAATCTGTGGACCGGCAGGGGCGACNACTGGAGCTCGTCAGCCGGGGTGCCTTGGGCCACCGGGAACCACGGAACACCAATCTGTGGACCGGCAGGGGCGACACCACTGCACGCCGATTCGCTCGTACACATACGCCGGGTACCACTGCTAGGGCCTGAACCAGGGGATGGTGAGACAAGGATAGTCATTTTATAGTCACGTCTACCCTACCAGGCACTTCGGGGACCGGAACTGCACTTCCTAAACGCCGGAGAGTCCGGTTTTCACCAAGGCACCCCAGTCCCCGTCGCCCTACACCTATAACAGGTTGGTTGCCCCAGAAAAACTGTGTTTACGACTACCTTGGTTCATTCTGTGGGTTCTTTTATTACTTCTCGCCCAACAGCTGGCGTGTTGTCGGACCCCATGGTTGTGTTCTCTTGTATGCGGGTCAGGGATTGGGTACCCTCTTCACTGACTCTTAGTTGTTAACTTCTGGTTATCTGGAGCTCGTCAGCCGGGGTGCCTTGGGCCACCGGGAACCACGGAACACCAATCTGTGGACCGGCAGGGGCGACGCCACTGCACGCCGATTCTCTCGTACACATACGCCGGGTACCACTGCTAGGGCCTGAACCAGGGGATGGTGAGACAAGGATAGTCATTTATATAGTCACGTCTACCCTACCAGGCACTTCGGGGACCGGAACTGCACTTCCTAAACGCCGGAGAGTCCGGTTTTCACCAAGGCACCCCAGTCCCCGTCGCCCTACACCTATAACAGGTTGGTTGCCCCAGAAAAACTGTGTTCACGACTACCTTGGTTCATTCTGTGGGTTCTTTTATTACTTCTCGCCCAACAGCTGGCGTGTTGTCGGACCCCGTGGTTGTGTTCTCTTGTATGCGGGTCAGGGATTGGGTACCCTCTTCACTGACTCTTAGTTGTTAACTTCTGGTTACCATGATTAACCGGAAGTCTATTCATTTGGTTTATCCAGTTACTATCTGGCGGTGTAGGGAAAAATGCAGGCACTAGTGGGTCGAAAGGTTCTTGATTGGCGAAATACCCAGGTTTCGGAGGAACCACATAGTTACTGTCTTGACTAAACAGTGAAAATTACTGTTATTTTCTCCAGTGTTTCCCTGTTGTTTCTGTCCCTTTGGAGGTGACTGTGGTGGTTGTTGAGGCTCTAGGTACTCACCTACTCTGCGCCCTCTCTCGTTTTCCGATCGGCACCCATCCTGATCGCTGTCAAGACTCATTGCCACGGTGTCTCGTACCGCGGTTGTACCTTCTACCAGAATAGTATTTCCGACATCGATAAGATCTTTGGGCTCCACGGTAATATTCCTGACCGGGAATTGGTAAGGCTGAAGATATTGCCACTGGTACACATTTACTCTTGGACCTTGTTCATAACTAGGCAGTGGGTGAAATTCTCGGTTTTATTTTTCCTGGATACAGAGGTGGGTTTCGTTCCTGCAGACTCTGTCTCTCAGCTTCTCGATTAGCGTGTGTTCTTTGGAGACGCTCAATCTGATCGAAGGCCAGTAAACCTTATCTGACTGAAACCAAGTCTCTATCCATCCTGCATGACCAGTGAGCTTGGTAGCGATAGGGTAATTGGTGTAGCACCATTGCAATAAATTCCTCATCTCTTATGGGAGGTGTCATGTGGCTGAACTTTTCATACACTTTTGATAAGTGCGCTTCCAGGCTCTTCCCTTTGCCTGGGAAAAAGCTATCGGCATCTAATTGGTCCCCAAATTTCCCTGTATTTTTCTGTTCCAGTAGTGCTCCATGAATTTGCTTTTAAACTCGAAGTAAGCAGTTACTGTGTTTCTCACTACTTCCCACCAATAATAAGCGGTCGACATTAATGCTAGGTTTAGATAGCCGAGCACGTCAATGTCAGTCAGTCCAAACAAGCTGGCATACTTTCGAACCTCAGTAAAAAATTTGCGAGGTTTTCTCCTAACTTGGCTTTAAATCGAGGTAGTTATTATGCCATTATTTGGAATAGTGGTGCATCAGTGTACTCATAGGTGCGCTGGGTGGTAGGTTCCGTGTATTGGTGTAGTGAGCTTAGCTGAGAATCGGTTTGCTCACAAGAAATTATTTCTCTACTACTGGCAGTGTTAGGTGAGATTTGTAGGTTATGCATATTAGCTACCCCCTGGCTTAGTTTGTCGACCTTGTTACCTACCTTAGATATATGTTAACCTTGTTTATTCCCACACTACTGACTTTTTCAACTGGCCCTAGTCGTTGTTCCAAACGNACCTTAGATATATGTTAACCTTGTTTATTCCCACACTACTGACTTTTTCAACTGGCCCTAGTCGTTGTTCCAAACGGTTTATTGAACGAATCAAGTTGGTCACTGACTACCTCATTAATAGGAGCTGGGTTAATTTCTGACGTAGCTAGGATTTACCACATGCTAATGTGCTCCTCTACCGCACTGTTTTGTTCTTTGACCTGTTCAAGGTCTTTCCTTGTAGCAGATACTTCCTTCCTAATTGTAGTAATTTCTGATAGTACCTGTGTAATTTTGCGATCCACTCAGTTNTCCTTGTAGCAGATACTTCCTTCCTAATTGTAGTAATTTCTGATAGTACCTGTGTAATTTTGCGATCCACTCAGTTGGGTAATCATGTTATCATTTGTTAAATGTTAAACTGCAGATTCCTTTCTAGCCCCTTAACTTGCCCTGTTCTGTGTTCCTGGCCCTTTCTGATCTGCTTAGCTGTGTGCTCTATCTGTTCCATCATCTGGGCTTGGTTTTCTCTCATCATGCATGAGCATAAACTACTTGTGGTTGTCGGGGGGGGGGTGATTGCCCTGTCCAATAGTAGTGGTGTTTGTGGAAGTAGTTCGCTCCGTTTGTGTGTTTTCTGTGTTTACTACTTCCGGTTGTGTCTGTTCTGTGTCTGCGTCTTCTGTGTTCCCTTCTACTACCACACTGGTAATCTGTGTAACTTCCTCCATTTCTGTGACGTATTCCATTATTTTGTAATTAATTGGTGTTGTGATTCGGACGTTATATGGTGTCTGCTGATGTCTACTCATTAACAGGGTATTCAGGTGTTAGTGGAAAGACAGTTTCTCTAATTTTGGGNATATGGTGTCTGCTGATGTCTACTCATTAACAGGGTATTCAGGTGTTAGTGGAAAGACAGTTTCTCTAATTTTGGGTCCCGCATACGGCGCCAATCTTATGTGAGGTGTATATATAGACAGGCAGAAAACAATGCACACAAGGACACAAGATTGAATCGAACCACAGACCTGTATCTTGCCAAATAAATTTACAGCTCAGGAACACTTGCAACTCCCAGTGTATGTCGGCTACNATATGGTGTCTGCTGATGTCTACTCATTAACAGGGTATTCAGGTGTTAGTGGAAAGACAGTTTCTCTAATTTTGGGCCCCGCATACGGCGCCAATCTAATGTGAGGTGTATATATAGACAGGCAGAAAACAATGCACACAAGGACACAAGATTGAATGGAACCACAGACCTGTATCTTGCCAAATAAATTTACAGCTCAGGAACACTTGCAACTCCCAGTGTATGTCGGCTACCAACAACATACAAGAGACACTACGAACACACAGATCAAAACTACCACTAGCTACTGATCAAATGAATACTCGCAGATACTTGAGTGTAAACAAATATGATTTAATTGATAAATATATATTTTAGTAGAAACATCATGAATTAAATGATTATCTGTGTAAATACTAAATATTATGTAGAAGCTTTTTTTTTTTCTTTTCTCAAAATTTACTTGGCTTTGTGTGGCCGTAACTACGAGTGTAGCCCTCTTGTACGTATCTCTAATTTGGAATTGAAAACGTATAATCAGTCCCTTCGGTTCCTTCAAAATATTTCAAAATATATAAATTAAATTAATAAATAATTGTCTCAAGCCAACTTTATTGGGAAACATAATTTAGTTCTGGGGCTCCGTAGGCATAAAGGTAGAGNCAAGAGACACTACGAACACACAGATCAAAACTACCACTAGCTACTGATCAAATGAATACTCGCAGATACTTGAGTGGAAACAAATATGATTTAATTGATAAATATATATTTTAGTAGAAACATCATGAATTAAATGATTATCTGTGTAAATACTAAATATTATGTAGAAGCTTTTTTTTTTTTTCTTTTCTCAAAATTTACTTGGCTTTGTGTGGCCGTAACTACGAGTGTAGCCCTCTTGTACGTATCTCTAATTTGGAATTGAAAACGTATAATCAGTCCCTTCGGTTCCTTCAAAATATTTCAAAATATGTAAATTAAATTTATAAATAATTGTCTCAAGCCAACTTTATTGGGAAACATAATTTAGTTCCGGGGCTCCGTAGGCATAAAGGTAGAGNAATAAATAATTGTCTCAAGCCAACTTTATTGGGAAACATAATTTAGTTCCGGGGCTCCGTAGGCATAAAGGTAGAGCAACTTTAATTAACTGAAGGTCCAGGATGGCGTAATGTAAGCCAGACTCATTTCTCAATAATCAGTAATTAGTTTATAGGTGTAGTCTCTGGGTCGAAAATTGATCATACTTAACTTAAAATAAATCTTGATTACTGCAGTAACTCTTGTGATCTTCTGTAGCTTGTTCCGCTGGTCGTGGGCCCTAGTCTTCCCTCGCTAGGCTTTCGAGCCGTAGGTACGTCACTAAAGTCCTTACTGTACCGCACGCAGTCGTTGTAGCTCAAACTCTGCTTTAAATAATCCGCGTAGGTAGCACGTGCAAACTTAAAATATTCTTCTTCTAATGCCGCACGTCTTCGCCCTATCAGCAGTCTGCATACTTGTACGGAACTCGGTCAATAAAACAGAAAATTAAAATATCACTCAGGCCGATGACCCACTAAGTCATCGCCTGCCTGACGGGAAAACCAATATGGCTAAAAGATTTACAAACTGCATACTTAAAATAAGCCTTAATACATTGTGACAATCACGAGACGGCTACATCATATTTTACACATACATCTTGCGTTACCATAGCAACCAATCAACAAATTCCTCTATGCAAAGCAGCCCACATAACAATAATTTTGTGAATGGAAACAGAATAACTTACAAACATACATAAAAATATATTTTCTAATGTTAAAACAACTTGCAAATAAATATTATTAGTTAGAGCATTAGTAAATAAAATATATCTGCCACAAATAAATAATAAGTAAAACAAATATATATTATGTTAGTATACACATTGAAAAAATAAACTAAGGTAACTGTGGCAGGAATAAATAGTGATTATTTGAGGCGTTACAACACAGAGAGAAATATGTGTCCCAGCGAACAAAATAATAGTTTGTATAGGACCAAAAATATTATATATTGCTGCTCCAACAAACCATTTTGTTAAATAGATAAAACTTGAAAAGCAACAAAATAAATGTTGTTCATATAATTTTATGTTAGCTTGAATTACCAAAATCATTGTATATGGGACAAAATAAATGAGATTGTCAAAAAAATATTTGGTTTAATTATTTGTATATATTTGTTTGGCCACACATTTGATTGCCTTAGTTATAAAATACAACTCGAGAGTTTGTTTGTATTTTTTGGGACGAATTGGATAGTCACAATGTTNTTGATTGCCTTAGTTATAAAATACAACTCGAGAGTTTGTTTGTATTTTTTGGGACGAATTGGATAGTCACAATGTTAGTTAGTACATTTATTGTTGCTTAGTAATGATATAAGAATCCTTATAAAACTAGTTCAACCGGAAAACTAAAAAATAAAGCTGAATATTTGAAATATTAATTTGTGTACGTTGTCCAGTATTTGAAATGTATGTAATAAAAACATTCGAATTTCGTCAGTAACAACCAAGCCGACATTACTAAGGCGTAGCGCTCAGGCGCAGATGATAAGAGGCTCGAATCTCGGTTGGGCTTCCACTTTTTTTATACTAACCGAAACTGTATAATGTACACGGAGCCAGACAAATCTTTAATTGAGCCAACCACGTATTTGTTTGGGGCATCNTTAACCGAAACTGTATAATGTACACGGAGCCAGACAAATCTTTAATTGAGCCAACCACGTATTTGTTTGGGGCATCCAAATAAGAACAGCAATATAACTTGTTTTCAACAACAAAATATTTCGTTGCCCCTATACAAACAATTGATTTGGTTGCGCCAAACTATGTTTCTTTGATTCGACAGTACCCGTTTCTCAGTGTTGGCGTAAATCTGTCATTGGCTGCGCGAGGCTCCAGGAACGGTCATTGAGTCTGATTAGCTACTGCACACTTAGTAAGATTCCATATTGGCTGGGCTACCGGCAGGCGAGTAAGTTATCCGGCTCCAATTAGAGAGCGGCGTTCTAGCATGTTGCTGGCTAGTGACTCCATTTTCCTGGTATGTGCTGTTTCACGGTATAAATGGCAGTTTCAGTTCTGTATCCTGAAATATCGCGTGGTCGTTCCGTGCTTGCAATGCACGTATGCTGTTTCGAGTTTATAATAAAATGCCTCCACTCAGTAGGAAAAAATCGCGATATATCTGTGCTACCCACGTAGTGGTTGTACAGGATGGTCCGCCTAACGTTGGCACCGCCAAAATTTTCGAAACGGTTGCAGATCACGAAATGCAGTTTTCGCTAAAGGAAATTACTTACGGGGACAAGTTAATTGCCGCAAAGTGACTATTCTTAACACTATTATTAAACCTAATGTGATTTTTCTGCTGTAAGCATACTACATACATTTATTTCAAGAGAATCTGAAAGTATGCAAAGAAGAATTCAGNATGTGATTTTTCTGCTGTAAGCATACTACATACATTTATTTCAAGAGAATCTGAAAGTATGCAAAGAAGAATTCAGTGATATAGCATATGCAATGGAAAGTAACGCGGAAACGCCCAGAAATAATATGCAAATATGATTAAGTTAGGTGGGCCGGTGGCATGGGGCAGTGAATCTGTACTCACAAATGTAGGCAAGCAACACGCGCCGTGACTCATCCTGGCGGGATCGCTTCCTATTAGCATTGCAGCACCAGACCCCTTAATCTGTTATGGTAGGTGGTATTACAGTGTGTGGCTGTACATACACAATAAGGTTCGCGAATGAGGAAAAACTGGACGCTTTGCTTATTTACGGTGATAGTGGCAGATATGCCAAGCAAGCCGTCTTAATGGTGAAAGGTATCCTAATCGGACACCCTTCTCACTGCGAACGTTACGAAGAATTTTCACATGTCTTGTTTCACTAGATGATTGTATGTCCACAACACGAGTGCGACGAAAGACAGCTAAGGGCGAGACGCATCAACAATATGTGTTGTTGGCAAGTGTCGATGCAACCACCTACCAGGTTCGTAGGAATAAGTAAAACAAGTGTGTTACAGATACTGCGCGAACGGAAATTCCATCCATATCACGTGGCTCTTCATCAGGCAATACATGAAGGTGATTACCAGCAGCGTGTTCAGTTTTGTAGGTTTGTTCTAATGTTTGTAACTGTAAGGGATGACAGCAATTTTCTGAAGAACATACAACTGTATTTGCTGATGAAGCGACATTCACATACCATGGGTGCGTAAATTTACTAAATATGCACTACTGGGCGACAAAGACTCCGCGTTGGCTCCGCCACGTGGAGCACCAATGACAGTGGAAAGTGAACATGTGGTGTGGAATCGTTGGAGGCTACGTCATAGGTCCATACTTCATTCAAGGGACAATAACTGGCTGTACGTTCGCCCATTTCCTCAGAGACCTTACCAGCACTTCTGGGAGATATACCGCTCAAAATATGTCGTAATATATGGTTTCAGCATGATGGTTATCCTGCGCACTTTGCTTTGGTGGCGAGGCAAGTGTTAAATGAAATGTTTCCAAACCGGTGGTTAGAGCGTTGTGGTGTGAGCTGGCCAGCTCGCTCCCCTGACCTCACAAGTCTCGATGTCTTCCTGTGGGTGACACTGAAATATAGGGTGTACAACACGGTTCCTACGATGCCAGAAGACATGAAATACCGCATTGTGGCAGCTTGCAGAGGTATTACACCAGAAACACTTCAGATCGCTCGTCGCTCGCTACATGTGCACAAACAGATGTGTATTGCCGTCGATGGTAAACACATCAAGCACATGCTGTGAAAAGACCTATTGTGAAGCGTTTGAACCATGACAGTGCTCTTTTTTACTCTGCATGCGTATGCGATAGCATTTCTCCTTGGGTTGGTTTGTTCTTTTTTTGTTATTTATCAGTACGCACTCGTTACTCAGTACAATTAATGACTAGGAAATAAATCTCGGATTAAGTTGGTATCTCAATATAATATAATGTATCGATATCAGACTTGCACTCACATTGCCCGTTTTCCCTCCGCTGCGGTGCTCTCCTTTGTCCAATATCGCATTCCATGCCCCTTGCCCCATTAAGGAAAGTACTAAGCTGCTGTAAGGAAGCGGTCCCGCCAGAATGAGTGACGGCGCGTGTTGCTTGCTTTTATTTCTTGGCCTTTCTTTGTTACTTTCCATTACATATGCTATATCACTGAATTCCTCTTTACACGTACTCTCAGATGCCGTTGAAATAAATGGATGTTTTCAGAGGAAAAATCATATGTGGTTTAACTATTTCTGTCCATACGCGTGTTACGAATAGTCACTTTGCGGCAAATTACTTGCCTCCGTACGTAATTTCATTTAGCGAAAACAGCATTTCGTGATCTGCAAACCGTTCCGGAAATGTTGTGGTTGTCCACGTTAGGCGGACCTTTCGTGACGTACTGCATACTTTGCTAACCTTACGACGCACATAGCACTGACTTCTCGTAGCGTTACAATTTGTATTCGCCAACGCAAAATTCCTACGCGATGATACCGTCTATCATCAACAACCNCGAATAGTCACTTTGCGGCAAATTACTTGCCTCCGTACGTAATTTCATTTAGCGAAAACCGCATTTCGTGATCTGCAAACCGTTCCGGAAATGTTGTGGTTGTCCACGTTAGGCGGACCATCCTCTATATGTGCTGACTTTCGTGACGTACTGCATACTTTGCTAACCTTACGACGCACATAGCACTCACTTCTCGTAGCGTTACAATTTGTATTCGCCAACGCAAAATTCCTACGCGATGATACCGTCTATCATCAACAACCNCACTTCTCGTAGCGTTACAATTTGTATTCGCCAACGCAAAATTCCTACGCGATGATACCGTCTATCATCAACAACCTTTGGGATCGCAGTAGTATAGTGGTTAGACTACTCGCCTCACACTTGGGCGAACCCGGATTCGATTCCCTGCGGGGTCGCTCCCAAATTTAATAAACTAACTTCAAAACGTTCTCGTGGTTAGAAAAATGGTTAGTTAATACGCAGTCACGAAATGATAAGCTGTGGCCGGCTGCCCAGTGCTGCCACACATTGGCCAGTCAGAGTAAACAAGAGACCGAAAGGTATGCATGAGGTGTAACGGGATTTGAGAGAGGGAGACGGTAGTACCACACGAACTGAACCAGAGCTTCATTCATAGTTAACAGAAAATAAATCCCGATCGAAATATTTCCCTGGGCTTTCATAATCGATAAAGAAGAAAACCTGCGATTTTCTACGATCGGAAACAAAGACGGTTGTAACTTCGGTCATTGACTTGCCACTGGTGAAAATAGATGATATTTTAAGTTGGTAATAAAGGTCATGCATTCCAAATTTGCTTCAGATTCGTCGTACGATGTAGAATTGAGAAACACGACCCCGATTGCGGGGTTTTGGACCCAATGATAGAGTTGGGAAGGGGGGGGGAGTGCAATTTTAGCCTGAACATAATTTTAAGTGGGATACTGAAGTGTATCCCAGCCAAATTTGGTGCAAATCCGTCAAACGGTGTACAATTGCATATATAACATACATATACAGGCTACGTAGATGCATACAAACTACTTTGGCTTTTAGATAAAAAGATGAAACAACATTTTACAATAGCCTGATATATCTAGGTATTTTAAATACACGTCCTACTTATTTCCTTATCAATATTTTGTGCACGAATTCACAAATTTGGAGCCTTGACTTGTGTCAAGTGGCAAGCGTCACCAAACAATTATAATTGGTGGCTAGTAATTGAGATGAGTTGTTGTAATCTTTGCCATATTTCCTTGATCCACCTAAAAGTGTCAGCCAGGAATACTTCAGTCGCTTTGTCAGTGGTTTTTCTAGTAATACAGCACTTCGACGTCGTATCCCGTGTAACGCCGAGCTGTATTCGTACTCGGAGACTTACGATTCCTCGTATATTTATATCGTTTGCGTCTGTAAGACATTCCACCACTGTCAATGTCGTGCTCAGGTCTTGTAATAGCCATGGATCGCCAGTGCTACAAGATAATGATTATTCAGTAGTAAATTAGTGCCCTACGGTAATACAGAGACCATTATCATTTAGGTAAAACTTTAATGAAAAAATACATGTATGTTTCTTTCGCCGTTAGTTCCGTAAAACTTGTTGAAGTTTTGATACGTAGGTGCATTACAGTTTAAAAAATACATATGAGTAGTATCTTAAAGTACCAAAAATGGTTGCATGATAAGTGTAAAGATTAAATCTCGTGACACAAATGGAACAAAAGTATTTATTTTAGTGGGTCCGAGGTCTGTATTAGGCCCATCTGATAAAAAAATATTTCCTTCTACTTAAAAAAATTGGCAGACGTCGTTGACAGTCGGTTTTATTATGCTACTCTCATTTCTGCCAACACTGCATTCTATCACTTATTGCTTCTCCACTTTGGAGCGTTAGTGCACTTCATAACATAGAGAATTGATNTGCCAACACTGCATTCTATCACTTATTGCTTCTCCACTTTGGAGCGTTAGTGCACTTCATAACATAGAGAATTGATTACCAACTTTTCTGGAAAAAATGCTGTGATATCAATTACCTACCCTAGTCTATGCTATTTGCAGCAAGCGTTTTCATTTAAAACAATTCGTGGTTGGAGATCAGTAGGAAAGCAGCGAACTGAACAGACCAANATTTGCAGCAAGCGTTTTCATTTAAAACAATTCGTGGTTGGAGATCAGTAGGAAAGCAGCGAACTGAACAGACCAATGGAATTTATCCAAATATGCAGTAGAGAGCCACAAAGGCCAATATTAGTTGTTATTTCGAAAAAATTCGCAAACATGAAAATATTTACCAGTGATATTTTTCAGTCGCTCTTTATGTTGGTTTATGTGTTAGATAACTACAAATGTCCTTTTTTTACAAATTTACCATATTTATATAACAATTTCATTTGCTAAAAACACAGTGACTTTACATGTTGCGTAAATTATAGAAAATGTACACTGGGATGATTAAAATTATAGAAATGACTACACTATAAATTTGAATAAGTTATTTCAATCAGTTGAATTATTTTACTGAATGTTCAGTTATTGAGCTGTTATCTACTAACGTATCAGTGGACTTCGCTGAGGTTTTACTGCAACGTCAGACCAATTCACCAGGAATCAGTACAAGTCACAGTGTAATCAGTGAATACCAGCAACTAAAATTATCTGTAGGACGATACTGCTTCAAGTGGAGCAGTATCAGCAGATTTGCAGTCAAGTCCGCTGATTTGGAGCAGTTTGACCTGTTTCGATATTGGACTGTAAAATAAATAACAAAAAGGCACGTGCTATTGACATTGTTAGCATAGTTCCGTTGGGTGGTAGTGGAAGAGACAGGTTTGTACACATCCCAATGAATTTCACACTGATTTAACTAACAGACCAACATTGTCTATTATCCAATGGCAATATCGGTTGAGCTAGCTAGAAGTAAAAAAAAAAAAAACTCGGACTAACGGAACTTAATCGCAGCTATTAGAGCCGGTTCGTTAACCACCGGACCACCCAAGCCTGCACGGTCAGAAGATCCTTGAGCTATCAGGGCAGTCGTTTCCAAGAATCGACTCGAACCAGCGACGTGCAGGAATCCGATCGCAGACGAAGGGCACCTATTTTTTCTTTCCTTCGTGGATCCTCCGACGCTTTCCTTTGAAGATATCGACGTGGTCCCGTCTCCAATAAACGCAGCGCCGAACGCCTCTGTATTTACTTATTCCCGGGGCGAACACACCCACCACTTCCTCCTTCTTCTTTCTTTCTCTTCGCCCACTGGCTACACCCCTGAACCGCGTAGGGTCCGTGGGATGAGCGCGCGCACCCTCTCCCAACCCACTCTCGCTCTCTCTCGAAAGAAATGGTCCAGAAAAGACGCCGCCGTTTTAGCGCGCGCGAAGAGCAGGCACATCCACTACATAACCCCCTCTACATCCCCCTCTTTGGCACCCAGGACATTCTGCTCTCGCAGATCGGCGCCCGACGCCTTCCATCAGACCCGGCGCCTAATCCACGACCTTATCTCACCCCTCGAGCGTCTAGGGAGTGCCTGCAGGCTAGGGGTGTCCTCTGCCCTGCATGGGAGACCAGCAAGTGTTATTGCATCCACGTGCCGCCGTGCCGGATCTGCAAGAGAGGTGGCCTCCACGCAAGGGCCTACATCTCTCTAGCATACACGTCCAAACTCTGTAAACTTGCAAACTGCGCGATGGAGTCCATCTTACCTCATTCATGAAAATGGTCATACAGCCAATCAATAGCAAATGATAAAGTCTATGATAGAATGCAATTTTTTCTTAATATTTTTATATTTAGACATTTTTGTAATATAAACAACTGTGTTACAAGCATATTGTTTTGCTCTAACTCCTACTGGAATAAGAACAAAGAAGGGTATGCGCATCAGTAGTAAAGAAAGTTAAGAGCAGTGAAGAAGTTCATATAAAAGGGTGAAGTAAGGAATGTATTTAACAATTGTAACAGAAGTAATAAGTCATACAGAAGTAAGAGCTATAAGGCCACCGGAAGAAGGGAAGAAAGGAAAGGTTATATATAAGTAGAGTGAACATGGTTTAGTTAGGAACTCGCCCAGTCTCGCACTCCGGACCCTCTGCCCAAATCGCCATCAGCTCCTCGTCTAACCGCCGTTCACTCCCCTGGACACTCACCAACTGCGACGATCTCGTCCCTCGCTGTCCAGTCCACACTTCGCGCCNAACCGCCGTTCACTCCCCTGGACACTCACCAACTGCGACGATCTCGTCCCTCGCTGTCCAGTCCACACTTCGCGCCCCTCCACGTGCGTGAATGTTGTAATGTTTTCTGATTGGCTCCCGCTGGGCAGTGGAGGCGGAGTCTGCTTATAGTTTGTTGAATTTAGTCTGGAATGTCCTGATGTCTGCTAGACCCACGTTTCCTGTTGTACTCTGAATTGTATTATTGATGTTTAGAGATTCCCTTCAGGCTCGCTGTTATGGTTATTCAGTTTTGCAATCTTCATTGTGGCCTCCTTCACACGTACTGTTGCGACAAGTTGTCCACAACGGGACCGTGTATAGCAATATCCAGCATTTTTTCTATAATTTTGGGTTCGGCGTTCTTTGTATTTGGTTTGTTCGAAGCATTGTTACAATCTTAGTAAAAATGTAAAATGTTTCTTTCATTTTCCACCACTATCATCGCAGAAGTTCTTGAGGAAACCTATTATTACGAAGGCATTGCAGACGTAACAGGAGAGTAATGTAAGATATGTAAAATTCGGGAGTAACATTATGCAAGCAAGAGAAGTGGGGGGTGGGGGGTAACATTTAGATACTGTCTGTAATGTTGATGTTCTTGATAGTGACGTGTGTCACTAAGAGTCTGCCACCGATCAAAATGAAAAAATTTATATCCTTTGAAGCGCCAACATTAAGGGCATAAACACCCTTACACTCTAAATCTGAACCAGCGATTTCAATCAGTAGAATTATTTTAATGAATCTTTAGTTAAAGAGCTGTTATTTATCGGCCAATGAGTGGAATGCACAGAAGTTTCACCGCCTGGCCAGTGCAGTTCATTAGTAATCAGTAGAAATAATTTCATCAGGCAATACCAGCAACTAAAATGATCTGCATAATTTTACTGCAGTTTTAACAGATCGCCAGTCAAATTCGCCGATTTAGAGTAATTTTAAACTCTTTCCATTTTAGAGTGTAGGAATCGCAGACCGTAATTCGTATCCGTTTTCAAGTTAATTTTTTTTTCCATGTGGAGCCTGAAGGTGTTACGTGTAGTTGTTTTCAGTGAATATAAAATACACTTTAGAGATAATTCCTTGGCTCGAGAAGTCGTCGATCTCGTGAAATAACCAAAACATTGCTCCTTCTCTGAGAAAGACAAGCACGACTGCCTCCCTCACACCTGGCATAGCACAATAGCGCCTGTGTTGACGCTCTCAGAATGTGAAGGATCGATATTTTGCTGCGTTATCTGTTTGCCGCATCAACGGGCTTCCAAACTACGGCGAAAGGTCTACTTTTAAACAATTCTCAGTCATTTCGACTACAAGCGGCTTACAAAACAAATAGAAAACCCACGAGCGTTGGTATTCCCTCATAAATATTGATTCTAAAGGGATAAACATATAAAATATTTTACAACTAGGACAGCACAACGGTAGAAGGGACGGAGGTAAAATTTTCATCAGGAAGATGACTACTTCCTTCTCTTTGGGTATAGCCCACCTCCTCTCTTCACACTTCGTCTTCGCTCAGCATTTGAGAGAGAATGATCTTCCAACCCCCAGAGGAGCAAGATAACGCTTGTTTCTTTCGGTTGAAACTTATTATGCTTTGATGATTTATGCCTGTATCATCAGTCTACGGGCCTTAGAAACTGCAATTCATCATTTTTATTTGTGGTATGTCTGAAATTTTTCTACATTCGGCTGTCATTATTTTATTATTAAAATCGGGAGTGACATATAAAACGTATATATTTATTAAACTGCCCATATATTTATATAGATTTAAATATATTTGCGGCCTGTCAAAATTAATTAATTAATTTCTGAAATGATAGACATATTCGCTTACTGACAAACTTAGAAAAATTTTATGAATGTAAATTAATGTATTCAATACTTCCAGTTCAATTTTCAGTTATCTTTGTCTTTTATCTTGAACAACACATACAGGAAACCAATAAAATATCTTTACAAATAACTTAATAAATTTGTCTAAACTGAACTGTTTTCTTAGCGGCTACATGAGATATATTTTTAATAGGATCACCATCATAATAAAATCTTCGAATTTTAATGAAACCGTCGACAGCATCTAAAACAATGCCCCCTAGTAACCAATTTCGTTCAAGTTTTTGTCACAGAAATAAAAATTTAGGAACAGGTTTTGCTACAGGTCATAAGAAATATTTTATTTTTCCGTACAATCTATTCCTTATTAGCGGAAAAGTATTAACACATATTTTAGCTACTGATTCAAAACGGCCGAATGTTTTTAAGAACTTCGGTAAGTGTCGTTCTTATCTTAACTTCAGAACATTTATTTCACATGGATATCAAAACTTTATGTCCCTTAAATTTGTTGATGAAGCAAATCCCGATAATTTACTGTTTGTTTCTTCCAAGTGGTTTGCAATCTCACTTGTAGACAAACTGCTTTACATCAACTTACGTTGTGACCACTTATTTATGTGTTTCTTACTGGTAACACACATCGCGTGTAAAGTAAATAACAACGTGGCACAGCAAAAGTTCTCAATTATATGTTTGTACCGAACGTTGTTCTAATTGTTCGCATTTCGTTTATTGTCATTTTTAGACAATTAAGGCTTTCAAAGTTTCACAGATTTGAAACAACAAATTATCGAACGTTTACATTCTTTTTGGTGAAGTGTATCCTACAAAACATAAAATAATCTAATTTATTTCATTACTCTTTATAACAAGAGTGACAGTAAGTTTAGAATTTAAATTATAAAATTAAAAACATGAACAAAAATACGTAAAACGTTATCTGTGAAATTATATTTATAACCACTTAACTATGCGAAAAAATGTATTTTAGTTGTAAACGTGCTTCATAAACAACGAAACTATTATTTATAACTCATCGATCTCCGTAGCGAAGGTAATTTAATAATTTTACTAGGGTTCTAACATGCATTATTTTAGTTTCTAGTAATAGTTAGATGTTTTAAATATCGTTAACTGAAACAGGTGCCTGATGCTACTTTGTGATGTTTGAAGAAATGGGTATCGGTAGCGTGAATATCCTAACTACCCCAAAAAACGTAACTTTCTTGTTAAAGTGACGAAGTAAGCTTCGCATGGAACCTACATTGTTGGTTTCTGACATAAAATACTGTATGAAATACGAAGACATCCCGTATTTTGGATTACTGAATCTCAATTCCATTTTCCGTCATTACAGATGACGTTTTCGTATATTATCTGTGTATTTCCGTAAAAAAATTACTGAATAAACGGATTTATTTTACAGTGATGGAAAATTGAACATGAGTGTTGATACGCTCATTAATATACGGTGCTGGGAAGTAAGTATAAATTAATTTTAAGTAATGAGAGCACGCACGCAGGGAAAACTAAAATGGGAGAAATCACTACATCGCGTATATTCAGAACCGAATCGAAACCTTAAGCGTGGACGGAAATACATTAAACATGTGACTAGATTGTGCTCGATTCAAGGACGTGCCACCTCCGGCAGGGTCCACGCCTACTGTTTGCCCTACAATCTTTGGAAGCCAGCGAATAGTGAGGTTGTCTACCACTTACTTCAAGCCCCTGGCACGATAGGCGGTTGGTGGTTGGTTTTAGTGTTATTGGTGGTGGTTGGTGTTGTAGTAAGTTAGAATACATTAAAATTTTACCGACCAACCAATCAGAGAGAGTTCCCTGGGATATGAACGAGGTGTATGGAAAAGCTTTAAAATATGCGGAAAATAATCGTAAAAATTAAAAATATTTATATAAAAACGATAAGAATGTTAATCAGCAACCGGCATAAATATTGATATTAAAACTCCCATTTGTAATAACATAAAAACTAAAGCAAATCATACGAGTAAATTGTGTTTGCCAGATTTTATGAAGTATTTCCAATATTACGGAATAATTTAAGTTATTAGTGTCAATATTTCTTTATAAAAATGTAATATTTAGCATAAGCATATTTAACACTTAATGTGTTAAATATGCCATACTGTAGTGTGCTTTATTTAAAAATGTTAAAACCACAACTATAAAAGTCTTGTCCACCTAATTATAAAAATTCAAATTCCAGCAGTAGACAATTCAAATAATTCATACGCCTTTCATAAGATATTGCTGCTATCTGTTGGCACAGCCGCGAAACAATTAACACCAACTCCAACTTTGACTACTGTACTACGGAACACATTGCACACCAACTGAATCCCACTAACAACAAAGCAACTAACACCACCAACCGCCTATTGTGTCAGGGCCTTCGCTCTTCATTCCGCGAGAGCTTGGCTTAACAGTTAAACCGCTGATTATAAGTCATTGAAACCACGTTATATTATTGTACGCTAGACATCACATTCACGTAATCATGCTCTGTCATTATTTTTTTGAAACCCCAGGTTCTATGAGAGGAAGCCAAGCATCGACCTATCCCATTGCTAATAAGCGAAGTACGATTAATGATGAACAACTATATTTTGCTATCGCAATATGGCAAACAGAAATACATTTTTCTATAGTGCACTTAGTGAATCAACATTATTCCTTTTTTACAAAACATATTCATTGTTACACGCGAAAAGCGATTCCTTTTTGTTTAAAAATAAAATTTACATCACAGTGGGTGTGAGGCTGGAAACCAAACATTTTTAGAAACATAATATTGCTTTACTGTTGGCTGTATGCTTTAGAACCTATAAAAGCTGCACGATTGGAGGCCAGACTTTGTGCAATAAACCCTCTAGAAACACAAACCAATAATAAATAAAATGAAACTACAGCTACTTAATTGAACGTGGCCAAGCTATAACAGCAAACTGGCATGTTGCCAGAAGAGCAGCTATAAATACTAATGACGTTACTTAATGGCCTAAGTCTGTTATGCTAGCATCAAATACATTTCACATGACTTAAAGTGCTATAAAAAAGCGTGTCATCATTTTAACCCTCTTCCAAGCCATGTAATGTATATTTCACGTTGTCAAAAGTACTTTTTTTAATCATCAAAGTAGGTCACAGTACGAATACTTGCCATTAATGTAAAAGTGAATATCAGATTAATACGTATTTCATAGAATTTTTAAGGATTTAAAACGGAAAAAATAATTTTAGCATTTATTACTACTTTTCCTCGTACTCCAAAATTGAATTTCTAGAAATATTAAAAAAAATAAGAATGTCAACAGTAATATTGTGTACGCAAACAATACCTAGGATAAAGGTATATATATATATATATATATATATATATATAATTACAATTGTATTTCCCAAGTTAATAAGTTGTTTATGAAAAATTTGGCTTGACAAAAACCCGGAAGAAAAACTCTTTTACAAATAACGGAATAATATAAAGAAGTCCTGACTATAAATATTACGCGGCATTCGCTACTCTGGAGTGTGGGGAAGATTAAGTACGAAGCGCTCACAGCATGTGTTAAAACCATCAATGTGTATCACTCGCTTTGCTACTGGAACTACCTGCTGAAACTGGAAACAAAAATTGTGGCCAACACGAGATGAAAACGTAATTCCGAACCGAGAATACGGGACGTGGAAAATACTACATACACACATACATATATGTATCTTACATACACACACGCCTTACCAGGCGAGTTCTGCGATCCTATTCGTTATTTATGTTGGGGGAGAGTTCGGACGTGATTCGTAATTACTCTTAATTTATCCTGAGTGTGAAGTTGGATGGCGTTGCGCAGTTCCCGTCCAGGAGCTGGCAGTCATTTGCTCTCTCGTCAACCATCTTCGTGATCAAAGCCAAGTTCAGTCGAGCACAAGTTCAGCGCTGGCGGGGTCCCGCACGCACACCGCTAAGTGATACGTACGAGTGCACTCTCGGTAAGCTACGTCGTACAGCTCACGGTGAGCATCACTGACTCGGGAATAAAAACTTATATATTTTGGAAATTCGGACAAATATTACTTTCGACAATTATAAAAAGTTGCTAATTTTCCACCAGAAAATAAGCTATTGAAATGTGTCTCCAGTGGTGGAAACTCTACAAATCTCCTCTAAGTATAAGTACATCGGATTTGCGCATATATGTATGTATAATATTGTTACAATTTTTCTCAAAGTCAGTAGACTGAACCAGATTTGTTACGGAATTGAGGTCGTAATTACATAAAAGAGTTAATTAATATGCCCCATTTGTATTTACAATTACTACAAACAAAATTATCTCGACTCAAAATTCCCTCGACTCAGCGTATCACAATAAATTTATATCACTTACTGTTTAAAATTAACGACTTCAATCAATAGAATTTATTTATGGCTTCAAAGAAATTAATATAAATAATAATTAAAAATTAGTCGGAATAGACAGTGTATCAAATCCTATGCAATTATTTTACAAATTATATATCCACATTTGACCGTTCCAATCTTTGTAATAAAGTTCGTATCAAATGTTTTTCAGTCCCACCTGAGATTAGTCCATGTGCCGCCAGTCCACAATGTTCTAGAATTCTCCGAGCGCCCTCATACACAGTAACCTTCACATATCGGGTTTGACGCACTCTCGTCCGTTCAAACCACAAAAACCTCGTCCGCCGTCACCTCGCAATATCTCGTCGTCGTCCGTCCTATGCAGGTCGCTCGATTACCGCACTCAGCTCAGCTAAAAGGGTTCTGCCAATACTGCCGACAGTTCAGCTGTGGCTTGTATTTATAGGGTCGTAGGCCACTGCCCATAAATGTCTCTAAATGCCGCGTTGCGCCTAGGGTACTAGTTCCCAGAATATTCTTGAGCATCCTCTAAATTCGTCTACTTTTCCAACAGGGGGGAGGAGGAAGGTCTATGACGCGAACCAGGTCATCGCTNAGGGTTCTGCCAATACTGCCGACAGTTCAGCTGTGGCTTGTATTTATAGGGTCGTAGGCCACTGCCCATAAATGTCTTTAAATGCCGCGTTGCGCCTAGGGTACTAGTTCCCAGAATATTCTTGAGCATCCTCTAAATTCGTCTACTTTTCCAACAGGGGGGAGGAGGAAGGTCTATGACGCGAACCAGGTCATCGCTGTCAATCATTTCCCAGCGATCCGGGCG